>JACVBY030000280.1:202500-243842 GCA_017589505.3 Metroxylon sagu | reverse complement strand
GCAAGTGCTGCAGGCTTTATCCCCTGAAAGGTTAAAGATTATTTCATAAGCAAAGTTAACAAAAGAACACAGATGTCATACCGCCAATTATATAAATCAGCAAAAAAAAATAAATGAACTTACAGAGGTTACTTTCTTATAAATTTGAGCTGGATTTCTGCATTCACTATAAGGATATTCAAGAGTAACCATTTCCAACATGCACATTCCAAAAGAATAAATATCAACCAATTCATTATATTCCTCCTCATATAGTTCTAGGGCCATAAATTCAGGTGTACCTACATTCATTGCCACAAAATATTAAATTTTAAGAAAAAACAATTAGAACAAAATGAGTAAAATTTACAAACATTTTTACAAAAAAAAAAAAGACATAGATGATCTGAAAAAAATAACATGCAAAAATAATAAGCATCGAAGCAACAACAAAAACAAATGAAAGTGGCACAAGTAACAGAAATAACCTCGATGTATATCATGAGAAAGTCAGGAGTTAGTCACAAAAAAATATAAAAGATCATTAAAGAATCTATTCATGAATAATAATTAGAGTTCAAATATTAAATAACATAATACTAACATAACTATAAGATCTCTCTCTCTCTCTCTCTCTCTCTTGCTTTTACATGCCAAAGGTTATTATATGCATGATGATGCCTTAAGCAGAAATAGAGAAATAGGAACAAGATTTTACCAATGACACTACGAGCTGTCGGTTGTTGCATGGCAATAGCCAATCCAAGATCTCCCAATTTAACTTCTCCATGATTTCCATTAACAAAGATATTGTCACATTTCAAATCTCTATGAAGAACAGGAGGTTTGTGGCTGTGAAGGTATTCCAAGCCCCGAAGAATCTGCCTTGCCCAGTTTTTTATTGCCTTCATATCCACATGTTTATGCTTTTTACGGTATCTGCACATTTACAAAATAAAAGCAATTATAGATATATCCTAGCCAACTTAAAAATAACAATAATACAAGAAATACTTACTGCCTTAGGCTTCCAGAAGTGAATAGCTCCGTAATGATGTTAATGTTCTTCTTCTGATCATCCACCCATGAGTTATAAAACTTGATAACATTCTCATGCTTTAGAGACTTCAACAGATGAACTTCAGAATACAGCCTTTTCAAAGTTGTCCCTGGAGACTGCAGCACCTCGTCAATACTGACTTAGTTCCATGCAACTTCTATCACATCAACCTCATCAAATGCTTTATAACTAAGTGTTGGTCATGATGTGTTAGAATTTTATGGTATCTATCCACTACTGGCAACAAATTCTTTAAGAGTAAAAAGTTCAGAAAAAAAAACTTCCGATAAGAAATAAAAAACAAAACGAAGGACCAAGACAAAGATCGTAGAAAGATACACTGTCTTAGATGCTCCCTTTCCACAAGATCTCTTTGTACTGCAATCACCGCAACATCGAAAATAAATAAAAATAATACTAGACATTATTCTATGATTTAGCGAAAACAAATAATCATTTTGCACCAGACTCCGAATGATGAGACGCTCACTTCAACATAATCATCATCCAAAATAAACATCCAACAAAATAGTAACATTAATGCATTATATGTTGAATGATGAAATCATTGGAATATTAGCATACATAGATCAATTGAATCACAAAAAATAAGAATTAGACAAACTAAGTGATGCCAATTAAACAATTATTCGTTCAAGAAAATCACACAAATATCCCAACAACAGTTGCAATTCAAAAAGGAAAGTGAATAAACATACACGGATGTACCGCCCAGTCGGATCAACCTCGACACACTCTGCGTCTGGAACCGCCACCACCGACGTCCCGCATGTCCCCAAATCTATAGGGATCCATTTTTGAACGAAAAACACTTGCAAAAGGAGCGTGCAGTTGTAATAAAACAGAAGAGAGATCGAAACAGAAGCTGCTAAAGTCGCCGCTTTGCCTTCGTTGTGGCAAATCCGATCCTAATCCGACGACAGCCTTCAGAAAACGATTCAGAAGCGACTAAGAGAATGAATCGAACGCCGACCGCAGGCGGCGGAACCGGCATCCGATCATCAGGATATCCTGGTGAGGCCCAGATCCATATCCCCACTCCTGCCCGGCCCCTTCATTCTCCCACCACACCCTCTTCCCACCATAACCTGAAATCACCATCGCCTTGTCTCTATTCGGGGAGAACGGAGCCGGAGACTCCGATGCGACAAAGATGAAACAAATCCAGCCATCATTGATTTAAAAAGAGAAAGGGAGGAGGGGAGAGGAAAAGAAAGGGGGCAGAGAACATAATGAAAAATGGATGGATTTTACAAGGGGGGGGGGCGGGGAGAAGAAACAGAAATCAAAAACCCTAACCCTGGAGTTGAATCTGACACTAATGGGAGAAGGGGAAGGGGTTGAGGGGATTCGTGGGGAGCGGAAGAGATGGAAAGATTGGACAGTAGTGTTCGGTGCCGGAGGCGAGCTGCAATGGGTAAAGCTTTTTCCGTGCAGCGCAACGGACGTTCCCTTTTCTAAGGGGCCGCCTGCCGCTTTCCGATCTGGGAAGCGAGACGCGGGACGCCGAATCTGGAACGCACGATCTCGTACGATGGCGTTTTAGAGCGTGCGAAGCCATCGATCTCGTTGGTTTGGAGTGGGTCAAAAAATAAGGGGCAAGAGAATTTAGAATGAAAGGGCGCGGGCGGCGCGTCCTTGTTGGAGTGAACATTCTTAATTTGCAATCCCTGTGCCCACTATGGTTTATGGTTTTGAGTTTGATATCCATTCAGATTTGGGGGATGGGGTTAGATTATTTTTTCAATTCCAAACTCCTTCTTAGGTATAATAATTTAATCTTTTTAAGCATGTTAAATTGATATTTTAGTAGAGCTCAAATATATGCAATTCTCTCTTCTCTTTCTTTCCTTTTTAACATCGAATTGAATTGAAAATCAAACCTAGTCTAATCTCATCTAATATTTCAAAAATAACCTATATATATATATATATTTAAAACATCTCAGAAATTGCATCCTTGGTACTTTTACGGCACATAAAATTAAAAGCAAATAAGATCAATTATAAATCTATATCTTTATTGCCATAAATTGTTTAAATATAATTTACATTAGAAATGAACTCAATTGTGTCCACCCAATATCGGAATCTGAGCCATGAGTTGGATGTGAGCCTTTTCCAAATCAGGCATAAATTTAATATTTGAGCTTAAAAAAAAAAAAGATTAGATTAGACTTAGATAATTACTTTGTGATCCAAATTTTCGTCGAATTTTACGTATTCCGTAATTAATTAATTAGAAAGGATTCCATTAAAAATATCATTCTGTTTAGGAATTTAGCTCATACAAACTATCCATCAATAAGAAGACTAAGTTAAGAATTTTTTTTTTAAATATTTATAAAAGTAGACTTAGACCTCACAGGTAAAAATAAGATTATCAATCCTAACCTTCAAAACCCTAGAAAGTCAACTTGGGGGCTCTAAACGTTCTTCTTTTATATTCTAGTTTCTTTCTAAGAAAATCTTTGATTTTTTTTTTTTTAATTCTTCGTTCCTCTTTCTTATGGGTTCACATGCATTAATTGGTTGAGAAAAGTATTCTAATCGCTTTTTTACTATGTGAGCATGACATCGCTTGTCAATCAGCAAGGGAAAAATCCAAATTCCGATACAGCACACTCCCATATCATTGGATGCTATGATTAAAAATCAGTATTAGCTTGGCAAAATGATACCTTTGTTTAAGCATCCATTTTAATCAAAAGCTTTTTGTGATTGGCACCGCATGCAACCAATGTCCATTATCAACAATTCAAAGTGTAGTTCTTAAATCATATTTCAAGATAAAAAAATAAAATATTGCACGGTGTAACGTGATGGCTCTGGGCTAAATTGATGATGAATGATAATAAATTATGATTGAGCTATAGTAAAAATTTTAATAGACTAAAGTGCATTTATGAATGTGTCAATCAAGTGATTGAAAATTTATAATAATCAAGTTGGTGGTCAGTAAAATAACAAATAAAATAATGATATTTTATGCCCATTTATCGGATGAGAACATAAAAAAAAAAAACGGTTCAATTTTTAACTCAACTTATAGAATAATCAAAGCACAAGATTTCAAATGCAATTATATATTTTCTCTAGTCTTATTTATTTTGTTAGTAGAAATATAATTATACTGATATCTGGCCGTCCATTCTGGTGGGCTACAACCGTGCAGCCCACGGATCAGTTAGACACTTGGACGGCACGGCACGGCACGGCGCGGCCAACCTCCGTCGTCTTGCCGCATCGCCATCCAAGCTCTTATTCGCACCGGAGGTAACCTTAACCGCACAGTTGCAGCTACCAGCCTGCCTCCTTGGCTCTTTCCGCCGCTCGCTCATCTCCCCGCGTCCCTGCCAAGCCGGTTCTCGCCTTCATCGGTTCCGGTGGGTTCCGCTTATCGTTATCTTCTCGCCACCGTTCCAAACTGCTCCATTTTCGTTTCCTTGAGCCGGGGAGGAGGCGACGGAAGCGGCCGCCGTTCTCTTCGGAGGGTGGTGAGGCGGAACTCCCCCGGCTCTAGAGGACCCGAAGCCATATGTTATTCGTATTTTGTTTTCAGCCAGTTTTTAGTTTTTCACTTTGGATTTGTAATTTCAGTTGGGATGGGACTTGGATTCGTTTGGTGCTTACCAGGTTCTCTACTTTGCCACGAATTTAGCCTTTCTCACGCACGCCCCACTCTCGCCCGCCCGCATAACAAAGCCAGCCAACGGTAGTAACAAAGCTAAAACTAAAACAAAACATGCAACAAGACACTAAATGATGTACAATTTAGAATAGTATTTGTTTTGATAGTTGGAAGGTTACAGGATTATGCAACTGTGATTAAGACTATAATTATAAAAGGGTTGTATAGGTAAAAGAAGGCAACAATAGACACCATAAAAATTGATTGCTCTTGCCTCCCCTTGTATAATATTCTAACAAGGCATCATTCATTCTAACTATAATTGAAGTTCTAAGATATCGAGAAGCATTTAACTTTATTGATCTCTTTCTCAATTCTTGATGTATGAAAAATATCTTAAAATTTTATCCAAACAACAAAAAAAGTACTCTCGCAATAGTTGTTCATAGCATTTATATTTAAGTATGTACAAATGATGTTAGAAGCTATGATCGCTGAACAAATGATAAATCACATTTAACAAATTTAATTAGAGAACTCCGATGACAATTATTTAATTTTGTGGTGCTCTATACATTCTTAGAAGTTTTTCTCCTTTCTCTCATTTCATTTTATATTTCTTTTCCTTTTTTATATTTAATCACTTAATTTTCTTTTCTGGGGTTGTATGTATTATATCTTGTTGCCCTATAGACTTTGTGATTTAGTGTGCATGGGCTTTGTTCGTGGACATTCAAAGGATTATTTTTTATTAGTTTTAAAGTATACATTGCAAATTAATGATTTCATTCGTACTAGATTGCTTGGTATTTGACATTTTGCAATAGTTTTTACTTACTTTCTCCCCTCCTCTCTAAATAGTTGCACTATTTCACATCAATAAGTAATATTTATCAACCCATTATGTTGATATCCCCCTAAACCCTAAACTCTAAAACCTAAAACCCCAAACCCTAAACCTAAACCCTAAAAACCCTAAAAACCCTAAACCCTAAAACCCTAACCCTCCTAACCCCCTAAACCCTAAACCCTAAACCCCAAAAACCCTAAAACCCTAAAACCTAAATCCTAACACGAGTGCCTAAGAAACCTAAATCCTAAACCCTAAAACCCGAAAACCCTAAACCCCTAAACTTCTAAAACCCTAAAACCTAAACCCTTAAACCCCTAAACCCCTAAAACCCTAAAACCTAAACCCCTAAACCCTAAAAACCCTAAAAACCCTAACCCTAAAGACCCTAAACCCTCAAAACCCTAAACACCCTAAACCCTAAAAACCCCCTAAAAACCCCAAAATGGGCAAAAACCCTAAAACCCTAAACCCTCAAAACCCCTAACCCCTAAACCCCTAAACCTTAAACCCTAAACCCTAAACCCTAAAAAAAACCTAAAAAACCCTTAAAAAAACATAAAAAACCCTAAACCCTAAACCCCAAAGCCTAGGAACCCTAAAACCCTAAAACCCTAAAAGCTCTAAAACACAAAACCCTAAACGGGCCATAACCCTAAAAGCACGGGGTAAAAACCCTAAAACCTGGGGCCTAAACCCTAAACCACTTAAACCCTAAACCCCTAAAACCCCCAAAACCCTCGAAAGCCCCTGGGGACACTAAAACGGCAAGGCCCTAAAAGCCTGAGCCTAGGCCTAAGGCCTGAGCTCTGAAGCACTAGAGAGCCTGGGGCCTGCACCCAAGAGGCCTGGGCACTGAGCATAAAGGCCTGAACGCCTAGGCCCTGAGTCCTGAGCCTAGAGTCCTGGGCCACGAGAGCACGGACCCACGAGCCTGGGCCACTGGGGCCACAGAGCCTCAGGGGCCTCTGGAGCCTGACGCCTAAGGCCTAAGGCCCTGAGCCCTGAGCCTAAGCCTGAAGCCCTGAGGAAGCCTGGGCTGCACTGAGCACGGACAGCCAGGCCTGTGAGCCTGGGCCCATGAAGCACTGAGCCTGAGGGTCTGCAAAAGGCACTGGCCTGGAACATCCTGGCCTGGGCCTTGAGAGCCTGAGGCCTGACTGACCTGAGGCCTAAGCCCTGGGGTCCATAAAGAGCCTAGGGCCTAAGACTTAAGGCCCCTGGGCCCTGAGCCCTTTGAGCCTAAAAAGGGAGCCTGGGCCCTGGGCGAAAAGGCACTGAGGGCACAAAGGCCTGGGCCCTGAGCAGGTTAAGGCCTGAGAGCCACGTGGGCGGCCAAGGCCCAGGTTGGAGCCTCACGCCAAGGCCTGAGCCCTAGGGCTCGCCAGGCCCAAGTGAGCCTGAGGCCTGGGAGCCTCGGAGCCTAAAGGCCCTGGGAGCATGAGCCAAGAGCCCTGGGAAGCCACTGAGCCCTAAAGGCCTGAGTGGGGGAGGCCCCCAGGCCACTGGAAGTCCCTGAGCCTGTAGGCCTAAGGCAAGAGCCACTAGGCCAGCAAGGCCCTGAGAGCCTGAGGCTCGCCAGGCTCGAGCCTCCAGGCCTAAGGCCCGCAGGCCTAAGGGGCCTGAAGGCAAGAGCCCCCAGGATCTCGGGCCAGGGCACCAGTCGAGCTCCCAGGGAGCCTAAGGCCACTGGGCCTAGGCCAGCCCAAGGCCACTGAGCCTGGGAGGCCTGAGAGCCTGGGAAGGCCTGGAGGCCTAAGGACAGAGCCCTCGGGCCACAGGCCCCGGCCCTGGCCCCAGCCTGAAACCCCCAGGCCCCCAGGCCCCAAAAACCGAACCTAAACTCCTGGCGGCCACTGAGACCCTGGGCCTGGGAGCCTAAGAGCCCTAGGAGCCTGAGGCCTTTGAGCCTGCAAAGGCACTTGAGCGGGCCCCGACCCAGGCCCAGCAGGCCCTGAGCCTAGGCCTGAGCCCTGAGAGCCTGAGAGGCCCTGAGCCCCAGGGCAGAGCCTGAGAGCCTGGGCCTCTGAAGCCCTGGGGCCTGGGAGGCCTGAGAGCAGGCCTGTGGAGCCTGGAGGCCTGGAGGCCTGGGGCCTAAGGCCTAGGAAGCCTAAGGCCCTGGCCTAAGGTCAGCCAAGGTCATAAGAGCCCCGCCAAGGCCCACTGAGCCTCCTGAGAGCCATCGGGACCAAGGCCAGGACACGGGACCCCCGGAGCACAAGGACCTGGGGCTCTAGGAGCTCTGGAAGCCCTGAGAAACTCCCCTGGGAGCCCTGCAAAGGCCTAAGACCCGGCCCCCAGAGACCTAGGAGCCCCCAGAGCCCCAGGCTCTGGGAGCCCACTGAGGCCCTGGGCCACTGAGCCTGAGGGCCCAAGGCCCTGAGAGCCTGAGCCCTCGAGCCCTGAAGCCTAGGGGCCCTGAGACCTGAGCCTCGGAGCCTGAGCCTTGGCCCTGAGTCCTGAACGCCCAAGGACCCCTGGGTCTTGAGCCAAGAGCACTAAGGGCCCACTGAGCCTAAAAGCCTGGGAGCCACAAGGCCCTGGCCCCTGAGAGCCTCGGACCCTGGGACCTGGAGCACGTTGACCCTGGGGCCCTGAAGGCATGAGCCTGGGCCTGAGCCTGAGCCCCAGACCCCAGGCCTCCTGAGCACGAGAGGCCAAGGAGTTCGAAGGGCCTGAAGGGCCCTGAGCCACTGAGGAGCCTGGGAGCCTGAGCCCTGACACTGAAAGGCCTGGGAGCCGTTGAGCCACCAAAGGCCCCCAGAGGCCACCTGAAGAGCTGAGAGCCTGACGGGTCCTGCAAGGCCTAGGAGCCTAGGCCCGGCCAAGAGCCTGGAGCCTGGGCTCACCGAGACCTGAGCCGTAGGAGCAGCCCGTGAGGCCGCCCAAGGCTCAAGAGCACTGGAGTCCTGGGGTCACTGAGAGCCCTGGGAGCAAGGCCAAGGCCTGAGCCTAAGGCCTAGAGCCTGGCCCCTCGGGCCCTGGGCCCAACGAGGTCCTGAGCCTAAGGAGCCGTGGGAGCCTGAGAGGCCCAGGGTCTGAGAGGCCCTGGGAACGCCCAAGAGTCCTGAGCCCCAAGGGCAGCCTGAGCCCTTGGCCCTGAGCCCCTGAGCCTAGGCTGCTGGCCCTGGCCCTGGAGAAGCCCTGAGGTCCAGCAGGCCCGCCAAGGCCGCGCCAAGGTCTAGAGGCAAGACGGCAAGTCCGAAGAGCCTGGGCCTGGGCCGCTAGGGCAGCAAAAGGTCCTAAGGGCAGCCAGAGAGCCCTAAGGCCTGTTTGGAGGCCAGCGCTGAGGCCTGCAAGGCCCTGAGCCTAAGGCCTGGAGCCTTCGGAGCCCTGAGCCTCGGGCCTGAGCCGCCAAGAGCCACTGCGCACTAAGAGCCACTGAGGGCCCATGGGAGCCCTGAAGTCCTGGAGACACAAGGCAGCCAAGCCTAAAGAGCCTAAGGCCTAAAGCCTAAGATCACTAGGCCCTGGTAGCCCTAGGCACTGAGCACTGAACGTACAGGCCTCAAATGCTGGAGACCTCCTTGAGCCCCTGAGCTCTAAAGGCCTAGGCCTGAGCATTTCGTGACCCTGGGTCCTGAGGCCTGAGCACCTGAGCCTCTTAGGCACCCTGAAACGCCTAAAAGGGTCCTGAGGTCTCAAGGCAGCCTGAGCCTGGGAGCCCTGAGCCCTAAGGGTCCTGAGAGGCCCTGAGCCTGAGCCTGAGCCTAAAAGGTCTCAGGCCAGCACCAGGCCGCCCGGACATCGCAAGGCCTAAGGCCCTGACACGTTTCGAGAGCCCGCCAGGCCATCGACGTGAGCCCGCCAGGGGCCAGGCCCGCCAGACGTGAGCCTGGAGCCAGCGAAGCCCCAAGGGTCCCTGGGCCTTGGGCCTAAGAGCCTGAGCCTAGACCTGAGGCCAGAGCCTGAGCACTGAGCTGCTAGAGCACCTGTTTTGAGCCATGAGCCCTGAGCCTAAAGGGCCTGACCGCTGACCTGAGCCTAAAGGCCAGAGAGCCCTGAGGCCCTGGCACTAAGGCCTGAAGGCCCTGAGCACGCCTAAAAGGGTCCTGAGAGCACGGGCCAAAGAGCCTGAGAGCCTCGGAGCCTTCGAGGCCCAAGGTCCTGGGCCTGGGCCACTGAGCGTGAGCCTAAGGCCTAGGAGCCCGCCCAAGGCCCAAAGGCCACTGAAGCCCTGGCCCCTGACTTCCCCTGAGCACACTGAGCCCTGAGCACCTGGGCCACTCCTGAGGGCTTCCAAGAGCCTGGGCCCCAGGCCTAAAGAGCCCAGCCAGAGCCCCGTCGAGCCCTAAGGCCTGGGGCCCTGAGGCCCACAGCCTGAGGCCTAGGCCTGGGCCTAAGGCCACTGAGCTGACCCCCGGAGCCCCCAGGGCCCTGAGGCCCCTGAAGGCCTGGGCCTGGGCACTGAGAGCCTGGCCCTGAGCACTGAGCCCCAGGCCCCAGGGCCCCAGACCCTGAGCCACTGAGGGCCGCCAGGCCGATGAGCAGCCAAGAGGCCTAGAGCCCTGAGGCCCAGGCCCCAGAGTAGTGCCAAGGCCGTGAGCCTGGGAGCCCGCCCATGGGCCTGCTGAGCCCTGGGGAGCCTGGGCCCTGAAGCCGCAGGCCTGAGGCCTGAAAGGCCTCGAGAGCCTGGGCCTGAGCACTGAGCCTGAGCTGCTGAGCGGCCAAGGAACCAAGGCCTGAGCTGCGGAGCCACTGAGCCTGGGCCTTGGGCCTGAACGTGAGCCTGAGCTGCGGTGCCGGACTCCTGAGCCTGAGCCTGGGTCCTGAGAGCCGTGAGCCCGGAGCCAGGGCCAGGACCCTGCCAGGCCTGGGCCTAAGGGCCACAAGGCCTGGGCCCTGAAGCCCAAGGGCCCCAGGACCGCCAGGTCCCGAGCCAGGCACTCAAGGAGCTCTCCAAGAGAGCTCCTAGAAAGGGCCCTGAGAGCCCTAAGGCCTGACACTGGGCATGCCCAGGCCCTAAGCCCTGAGGGCCTGGGAGCCACAAGCCTGGAGCCTAAAGGCCACTGAGGGCTTCCTGGGAGCACCAAGGGCCCTGGGCCTTCGCAAGGCCCTGGGCCCTGGAGGCCTGGCAGACACGTAGGACCCGCAGGCCCTGGCCACCGGACCACTGAGCCCTCGAGGCCCTAGACGGCCAAGGCATGCTAGGGCCCTGGCCCCTGAAGCCCCCAGCCCCAAGGCCCTGATCCTCGGAGCCTAGGCCTGAAGCCTGAGGGGCCCCAGGCCCCCAGGGCCTGTCCCACCATGCTAAATGTGCCTGAGAGGCCATCTGGCCCCAGAGGCCCCAGGGGCCCCAAGGGCCTGGAGGCCACTGAGGACACGGCCCACAGGGCCTACAGGCCACTAAGGGCCTGAGAGCCACTGAGCCCTGGAAGCCCCTGAGCCCTGAGCCTAGAGCCTGAGCCTGGGCTCGTGGGCTCCTTGGGCCTTCTGAAGGCCCGGGCCACAAGGCCACCTGGCCACTGAAGGCCTGGCCCACTGAGCCCTAAGGGAGCCTAGGGCCCACTGAGGCCCTGGGCCTAAGAGCCCTGAGCCCACAGGCCCCAGGCCCGTGAGGCCTGTGGGCCTGAGCCGCCATGCAGGCCTGGGCCCATGAGGCCACGGGCTCCTGGCTTCGTGAGCCCAGGCAGCTGCAGAGCCACCCGGGCCCCCAGCCCCCAGGCCCTGAGCCCTAAGGCCCATACGAGGCCTGAGGCCTGAGGAGCACCGGACCCTGGGGCAAGGAGGCCACTCGAGGCCCTGAGAGCCACAAGGCCTGGCCCTGGCCCTGGGCCCTGAGGCCTGGGCCTGGGAGTCTGGGGCCTGGGCCCACTGAGCCTGGGCCTGGGCCTGAGGTCATGGCTGAGGCCCTGGGAGCCTGGGGCCATAAGGCCCTGGGCTCTGGGCCCTGGGGCCTGGGGCCGTGAGCCTGAGCCTGGAGCCCTGAGCCTGAACGCCTGAAGGCCCCTGGGCCCTGACCGCCCGGCCTGGGAGCCTGAGCTGTCCCAGGGCCCTAAAGGGCCTGCAAAAGGGCCTCGGAGGCCACCTGGGCCCCACTGGCCTTCAGGAGCCTGAGCCTGGGAGGCCCGTGAGGCCTTGGCCAGGCCGCCCGGACCTGAGCCGCCCAGGCCCTGGCCACCTGGGCCCTAGGGCCTGGGAGCAAGGCCGCCCAGGCCTGCGGGCCTGGGGTCACTGAGGAGCCTGGAGTCCGGACCCACAGGGCCCTGGTCCTGAGCCGGCCAAGGTCCTGAGCCCTGGGCCCTGGGCCTGAGCCTCGGACCTGGAGCGCAAGGCCTGACCCCTGAAGGCCTGAGCACTGAGCCTGGGCCCTGGCCCTGAGCCCTAGGCCCCAGGCCCTGACACAGGCGCCTTGAGCCTGGGGTCCCGGCCAAGGAGCCTCGAAGCCACTGAGCCTGGGGCCGCCAGACCCGCCAGGCAATGGGCGCACAATGGGGCCTGAGAGCCTGGGCCTGAGCCTGGGCCCTGGGCCTGAGCCTGGGGCCACAGTCCCCTGAGCCCCCTGAGCCTGAGCCTAAGGCCACTGAGAGCCCAAGGCCCCAGAGACCCCAGGCCCCTGAGGCACTGTAAAGCCTGAGCCCAGGGTCCAAGAGCCCCAGGGGGCCCCCAGGGGCCTGGGCCCAAGAGCCTAGGGCCCAGGGGCCCAGGTAAGGCCAAAGAGCCTGGACGCTCCTGGGAGCCCTGGGAGCCTGGGTCTGCTAAGGCCCCAGAGCCCTAGAGCACGTGAGAGCCCAAGGGCCCTAAGGCACTGGGCTCCCAGGGCCCCCAGGCCTCGAACCCCAAGGCCATAAGGCCTACAAGGCCTGAGCCCTGAGCCCCCAGAGGCCCGGGACCCTGGACCCTAAGGCCCAGACCAGGGCCCGAGAGACCACAAGGCCCCAGGGACCTGAGAGCCTGAGGCTCTAGGCCCTGGCCTAAGGCCTGAGACGCCTTGAAGGCTCTAGGCCTAAAGGCCTACCAGAGCCTGGGCCCCCAGTTTGAGGCCTAAGGCCACAAGGGCCGTGAGCCTGAAAGCCCTGGGCCTGAAACCCCTGGCCCTGAGCCCTCCGAAAAAACCACAAACCTAGAAGCCCTGTGCCCTAAGGCCCCCAGGCTCCCAGGCCTCCTGAGCCCCAGAGGGGCCCTGGAAGCCTGAGTCCTGGGTCCTGAGCCTAGGCCCTGAGCCTAAGAGCCTGGGCCTGGGAGCCTGAGCCTGAGCCCTAGAGGCACTAGGGCCTTGACCCCACCAGGGCCACTGAGCACCTGGCCCTGAGCCTAGGGCACTCGGGAGCCTGGGCCGCTAAACGCCTGGGCCTGGGCCCGCCCCCTAGGCCTAAAAGGCCCCCAGGCCTAAACCCCAAGAGCCTGGGCCCTGAGCCCCCAGGCCCTGGACCCCTGGGCCCTAAGGTCCCTGGGAGCCTGGGCCTAAAGATCTGTGTAGGCCTAAAACCCTGTCGAAAATCCTGTGTCCTAAGGGCCAGCAAGGCCTAAAACCCTAAACCCTAAACCTTAAAATCCTAAAACCTAAAAACCTTAAAACCCCGTAGAGCCTAAACCTAAAACCCGTTAAAGTGCGCCTGAACCCCCTAAAACCGGGACCCTAACCCTAAAACCTTAAACCCTAACCCCAACCCCTTAAACCCTGGGGCCCCCTTAAACTCTAAACCCCTAAAAGCCTAAAACCTGAAACCTTAAACCCTTAAAACCTTGACCCCTGGGTCCTAAAAACCCTAAAAAACACTAAACCTAAAATCCCAAAAATCCTAAACCCTAAAAACCCTAAACCCTGAAACCTAAAACCCAAAACCCTAAATCCCTTAAACCCTAAAACCCTTAAAACCCTAACCCCTAAAACCCTAACCCCTAACCCTTAAAAACCCTAAACCCCTTAAACCCCTGTTACTTCCAGTAAGATATGCTACTGTACACTGAATGTATAGTTCTCTACACATTTGGCATGCGAAACGTGTGATCCTTACCAAACATTAAATGACTAAGTGTATAAGATACATCTTTTGCCTGAATTTTCACATTATGTTAGAATTTTTAGTCATTAGGAAAATTCATGAGGCTTAAGCAGTCCACTTTTTGTTATATCCCTTGCTTCATCCAGTGTCTAAAGACCTTACTTCATGTCTCTTGTCATTTTAAGTATTTTCTAAGTTTTAACCATCTTAGACTTATGGTTTGACATCTGATCACAATCTTGTCCATTTCAACCTCCTTCGCCTCGGCCCCTTTTCCTCAAACAAGCACTCTGACTTAAACATCAACTTTTGCCACCTCCCTTTCTCTAACCTCCTATACTTTGATCCTTCTCTTCACTTCTGTTTCTTTTGCCCATGATCTACCACCATCCTTTATTTCTTCTTTTTTGCCTTCCTCGCTCCTCTTATATCAGTCTTCAATGCTCAAACATTCTCAACCCCTCGAAAAAGAGTAGAGCTCGAGTGACAGTAAGATGGTGAAAAGACAAATATGAAGATCTTGTTTCAATTGTAATTTAGAAATAGTTTGTAACACTCGGGTGCATATGTCTATACTGGTATGACAATCACCATAGAGCTTGAGATGATATAGGTAGTAAATCTCCAATCAACAACATTAATAACACACTCAATATTTTATGAAGTACTAATGGTAGTTTTCAATTTTTTTAAAAGAATTTCCCTAATTGTTGTCTATTTTTTTATGGTATTTCCTTGCATCAAACTTGATAAGCTTGTAGATCGCTATTACTATTCCTCCACTAATGCTATTTTGTAAAATTTGTATAGCTTGTGGTGGAAGTTCTAAAAACTAAACATTACAAACTATGGAAACAGTGTAGCATGGGATATGGAATAGATTTAGGGGTTGACTGGTGCAATCGTTATAACTATGAAATGAAAGACTTGTTCCCATGAAGTTAAATTGTTGAACATTTCTGATCAAGCCAAATACTTCAATTAAAATCCCATAAATAAGTTATGGGTCCATCATCATTCATTAACATTCTGTGTGCACAAGAGTAAAATGGAGTAAAACTTACAATTTAGATTTATCATCATTTTATGTACCATTACACCTATGCTCCCTCTATTCTGCAAATTTTATATTTGTGTTTTCTTACTTCTATAATAAACCATATGTATTGCAAAAGCACCATTTCAGGTTATTCAGTATTTTACTGTAAATCTTCCATATCAGTTGGCAAACATACACCATCTAACCATCTAATTTTATTTCTTTGCTTGCTTATTACCTGCTATAGTGCAAATTTGGTAGTGGAAATAATGATTGATGTTTTTATTATTTTGTTTGATAACCAATTGTAGTTCATTCATTTATTGGACATTTATTACTATTACCGACAACTGACATGAGTAGGTGAGCTTACTCGATTTTGGGTTCCAAAGGTGCTTTATGATGTTATGAGTTTTAGGAAGCTTTTCAAAAGGCCTAAAATTGCCTCCTTTGCATCTGAAGCTCCATGATAGAATGGTGTTTCATGGAGCATGTATTTGTATTCAGATAATGATTAACCTCGAGCACTTTTTGCTTTGTTCTTTTTCTTTGGCTAATCTGACAAATGAACATATTTCCTTAGTGCTTTGCCATTTTTTGTATTTTTTTTCCTAAATTTTTTACCATGATTTGTTCCTGTTCATGAAGATAAAAATCAATTTAGTATGCTTGCCATTAAGAATTGAAAAGAAGTATCTTGTCTCTTTCACTAGTATGCTAAGGAACTGTCCTATGTAATTAATGTCTAGCTCTTTGTGGATGCAGTTTTAAGAATTCACCACCTATCAGTTAGCATATAATTATTTGCTAACCCTAGCTATTTATTGTCAAGTAATGCTGAAGTCAAACAATGTGCAATATCGAGATAATGCATAGCATCTGATTTTTTATTTCTATACATGGTTAAGCAACTTGTCATTCTCAAATTGTTATGTGAATTGTGAGTTAATAATTGCCTAGAAGTTAGATGAATGAGATTCATTTTACATTTCACACTTTACATTCTAGATACCAGCAAACTAAAATTTCTAATGATGTAGGACTTTTGTTATTCAAGCTAGCAATGTTGCATGTGGTTATTGCCATCCTTGTTTTGCCTTTTTTTTTTTTTTAAAAAAAAAAGGAAGAATGAAGAATCTCTTTTATTATTGACCCATTTTCTTTTTTGCCAGATAGAGGAAATGTGACCTTAAGCATCCGCCAAGTGATGAGATCTACCGAAGTGGCACCCTGCTTATGTTTGAGGCAAGCTTGATATCTCTGTTCCATCTTTCCTTTTTATTTTTTTCCTCCCATTGACTTATATCTCTCTCCGTTATCTTCCAGCATTAAGATTAGTGTTGGGTTAGGATTTAAGGTTTGATAGGGTTTAGCGTTTAAAAGGGTTTTAGGGTTTAGCGGTTTAGTGTTTAGCTGGGTTTGGGTTTAGAATTTAGAGGGGTTAAGCATTTTAGTGTTTAGGGTTTAGGGTTTTAAGGAGGGTTTATGGTTTAGGGTTCAGAGGGATTTGGGCTTTCGAGGTTTAGGGTTTTAAGGGTTTAAAGAGGTTTAAGTTTTTAGGGCTTTGGGTCTAAAGGGTTTTATTATTTCCAGGTTAGGGTTTAGGGTTTAGACGGGTTTAGGGTTTAGAGTTTAGAGAGGTTTTGGGTTTAGTGGTTTAGGATTTTAGGGTTTTTAATTTTTAGGGCTTTAGAGTTTAAGGTTTTTTAGGGTTTGGGGTTTAAATTTTAGTGTTTTGGGGTTTTAGGGTTTTGAAGTGGTTTTAATTTCATGGTTTTAGGGTTTAGGGTTTAGGATTTAGAAGAGTCTATGATTTAAGGGTTTAAGGTTTAGTGGGTCTATGGTTTAAGGGTCTAAGGTTTAAGGTTTAGAGGGGCTTAGGGTTTCAGTGCTTAGTGTTTAGGGTTTAGAGGGTTTTAGGATTAAGAGATTTTGGGTTTAAATGGGTTTAGGGTTTAGGGTTTAGAGTGTTTTGTGGTTTACAAAGGTTTAGGATTTAGGGCTTAGAGTTTAGAGAGATTTAGGGTTTAGGGGTTTAGGGTTTAGGGTTTAGAGAGTTTAAGGGTTTAGAGGGGTTTAGGATTTAGGGGTTTAGGGACTAGGGCTTTAAGAGGGTTTAGGGTTTAGGGTTTTAAGGTTTAGGGTTTAGTGGGTTTTAGGGTTGATAGTGGTTTAGGGTTTAGTATTAAGGGTTTAGAGGGTTTTAGTGTTGAGAAGGGTTTAGGGTTTATGGCTTTATACGTTTGGAGTGGCTTAGGATTTGGGATTTAGAGTGGTTTAGGGTTTTAAGGACTAAGGTTTTAGAGGGTTTAGGGTTTTAAGGGGTAGAGTTTAGGGTTTACAAGGTTTAGGGATTTAGGTTTAAGGGTTTAGGGTTTAAAGGGTTTTCAAGTTTAAAGAGGTTTAGGGATAAGAGGTTTAGGGTTTAGTGGGGTTTATGATTTAGGTGTTTAGGGTTTAGGGTTTTAAGGCTTGGTGCTTAGGGTTTTGAAAGGTTTTGGGTTTAGATGGGTTTAGGGTTTAGGGTTTTAGAGGGGTTTAGGGTTTAGAGTAGTTTAGGGTTTAGTGCCGTTTAGGGTTAGGAGGGGTTTATGGTTTACGATTTTAGCAGCTTTGAATGGTTTAGGGTTTAAGGTTTAGCAACATTTAGGGTTCTAGGGTTTAGGGTTTATACAGTTTTGAGGTTCATGGTTTAGAGGGTTTTAGGGTTTGGAGGAGTCTATGGTTTGGTGGTTTAGGGTTTAGCAGAGCTTAAGGTTTAAGGGTCTAGAGTTTGGGGTTTAAGGGGGTTTAGGATTTAGGGTTTAGTGTTTAAGGTTTAGAAGGTTTTGGGGTTTCGAGGGGTTTTGGATTTAGAAGGGTTTAGATTTTAGGGTTTAGGGTTTTAGGGTTTTGGGTTTAGAGAGTTTAAGGTTTAGGATATAGGATTTCAAATTTTAGGGTTGAGGGTTTAGACGATTTTAGGATTTAGAAATATTTAGATTTTAGGGTTTAGAATTTAGAGGGGTTTAGGGTTTAGGGGATTAGGGTTCAGGGTTTAGAGGGGTTATGGAGTGGTTTAGGGTTTAGGGTTGAGGGTTTGGTGGGGTTTATGGTTTAAAGGGGTTTAAGGTTTAGGGTTTTAGCGATTTTGAGCGGTTTAGGATTTTGCATTTTGGGGGTTTATGATTTAGAGCTGTTTTAGGGATTAGGGTTTAAAGGGTTTAAGGGTTTAGAGGGCTTTGTGGTTTAACGATATAGGGTTTAGTGGGGCTTAAGGTTTAGGGGTCTAGGGTTCGAGGTTTTGAGGTATTTAGGGTTTTAGGTTTAGTGCTTAGGCTTTAGAGGGTTTTAGGATTGAGAGGGGATTAGGGTTTAGGGTTTTGAGGTTTGACATAGTTTAGGGTTCAGGGATTAAAGGGGGTTTAGGGTTTAGGATTTAGGGTTTCATGTTTGGGGTTAAGTGTTTTAGGGGTTCAAGGTTTGATATTCTGGGTTTAGGTTTTCGGGTTTAGAGTTTAAGGTTTTAGGATTTTAAAGTTCAAGAGGTTTTAGGGTTTAAAGGGTTCTAAGGTTTTGAGGGGTTTCGGATTTAAGTGTCTCGACTTGTTTGCTTTGAGAAACTCTACCAAGGACCTACTTTTTGGTTCAACACCCACATATTGTTTTTGTAAAGGTCAAACTACATAATGACACGATCTTTCATGGCTTCAGTCAAAAAAATACGTGATCTTTCATCGCTTAATTTGGAATTTGTATACGCAATAACATCGTGCAGAGATAAATACACGACAATTTCAGCAACAAGCTTGACAACAGCGGGAATTACTCATGATACGTATCTTAATGTGCCACAAATTTAACTTTAACCAAGTTCTCTTTTATTTTTCGTGGGGTTAGAAAGAGATATTTGATGTAATAGAAGGCACAAAAAAAAGCCATAAAAAACTTCTCTTTTCTTAACCGTTCGCCCCAAGATCCCACATTTTTTTAAGACACATGCTCCCAGGTCAAGCTCCAGGAAATTATCAAATTTCCCATACTTTATAACTATACATCGCCTTGGAAATCATAAATTAGGCTGAATTAATCGACAACAGAAAGTATAATATCAATAAACCCCGCTTCGAACCCATCTCAATCGGACCCCAAAAGCGGAATAACAAGAAGGAATCAAGGTCGTCGCCATAATACGTACCTTAGTTCTACACACGAGCTATGTGGCATGGGCTCGGAACCGGCGGTCCCTCGACGGAGGTCTGCGATCAGCCCGCCAAGCTCCTTGCGAGCAGATTCCCTTCCGAACATGAAGCCGTACTCCGGGAGAAGAATCAAATAGAAAGCATTAGAGAAGATCCAAACCCCTAAAACCCTAACCCTAACCCTAGGTGGGAGAAGAGCGGCGGTTAACCAGAAAGAGACAGTGGAGAAGACTCCGGCCGCAAAAACCGTTTGAAGAAGAGTTAGCTTCTTCTCCATGGCCACGCTTCGACGAGCCTTGGTGCCGAGGCCTTCAACAAGCTGATGAAGCGTCCGATCGCGGATGCCAAACTAAATCCAAACCCGAATACTTTATTGGGTTTGGATTTGTATCCGATCCGGCCGAACTTATTGGGCTACAACCGCGTTCCACATCAGCATTGACAATATATAATATATTTTTTTCGAGAGAAAAAAAATATGGCATCATTATTTGTAGCATATAAAAATTATCAAATTAATCATGTATAACTCATGACTAAATATTAAAAGTCACATATAATTAGAACATAAATTTAATACTTATGAATTAAACAATTTGTGAAGAATAATTTAGTTTTAGTCGGCCAAGATAAAAAGTGTATAAAATTTAAAATGTTTTATTAATTTCAAAAGTATTGTTACCATGTGGCATCCTTGGACTTACTTGGATAAAGATAGGTACAAACGGAGACTAAAGATAAAAAGGATAGTCAAAAACATCAAATTAAATCGAACTTGAGTGGCTCAAGTTCAAGCCAACTTAACCTAATTTACTGTGCAAATATGTGTGTATAGTTATATATATATATATATATATATGCATGTATCAATATATATATATATATATATAAAAGATTGTATGTTTATAGATAATAAAAATTTTTGAATTTTATCAAACCTATTTTTTTTTTAAATCTATACGTATTTCAAAATTCAAACAGATCTTAAAAAAATTTAGTCTCAGCCATATTCTATCGTTTAAAAAAAGTTGGTCTAGATCTCGAAATTCTTCGGACCAGATTCGAGGTGGCTTACCTGGCCATGCCCACCCTCAATGGGACCAAGAAAATTTGATAATCTTTTTTATATCATTCAGTTGACCAAGGACCTTCTTTCTCCCCCAAGCTAGAATAATGGGAGAACAACAGGGATCCACTGAATGATGATCTCATGCATGACTACATGAGAACCAGAGGACAAACTAGTTCCTGTGTCTTTTGCAGTAATAATTTATTTACATACATTACTCACTGGAAATTAAGGAGACACGGAAAAAAATATCTATCTTGCACCACGGAACTTTCATCAGCTCCAACCCACAAACATTGACATGTTACAAACCACTAGTAGGAGCAACAAGAAACATTCTTATACCACCACCATGGAGAGCAGAGTGGAGATGCGTTGGAGGGTGCAATGGCAACGCAAAGCAGTTCATAGAAATACTACACTGGATAAATCCCTTACTGAATAAAAAAATTTAGTTGAGGACCTCTGGCAAAGTTATGGGCAAACGCGCTATGAAGTCGAGAAATCTATGAAAGAGATAGATCGTATGAAACTTCTTTTCATCCGTATTATTTTTTTTCCTCTTTTTTTTTTTTGATACAAAAGATGGTTAGATCATCTTCAAGCATATGACATTGAGAAGAACCACCTGTTCTTTTTACTGCTAAACGAGCATGTCTCTCCTGAAAAAAAAAAGAAAAAAAAATCTTACACATGCTATTCAAGTAGTTACCTTTTGGAACAGACAACATTCCATAAAAAAAATAATAGTATTGCACACATACAAGTAAAATTGCGATAAGTCAGGCTCAAGTTCAAAGCACAAGCTTTTTCAGGATAAAACTGGCATTTATTGATGATGTAGATCAAAATACAATTTGTAAGTTACTGAAGGTTTATTCATCCATCATAGACAAAAACATTGATTCGTAGGAATTTGTTGCACATCAACTGATTTTCGGACAAATAACACTTCAGCAAAAAGTAAATTTCAGAGAAGCAAACTGATACCTTTAAACCAACACACTCAAAGAATCCAAGATAAGTAGGTGCCACTTATTATCTTAATCCAGTAGCAAGTATATCAAATGTTGGACAGGCAGCAAGCACCGCCCAAAAGGAGAAAAAAAGAAGAAGAAAAAAAAAAATCCCCTCTCACAAACCATATTCATCCTCTCCACCTAGCAAAATGGTCACCTTCTGGAGGACTCTATTCCTCTCTGCCTGTTAGCTGTTGAAGAATGTGCTTCCATTGAACTTATTTGAATGGCTTCCTTCAATCTTTCTACAACCTCACGCATCTTTGGACGCTCTTTTCGGTTCTTGACCAGACAACTGTCTGCTAACTTAGCAACTTCACGCGCAGCTCTCAGAGAATACTGATGTCTTAGTCTCGGATCCATGATCATGCTAAACTTCCTACTATCCGCAGGAAATTCCCTCACCCAATCCAAAAGCTTCTGTTCATTTGGTGGGCGATTTCTCTCGTATGTCCGCCTGCCTGTAAGGATTTCATACAACACCACTCCAAAACTCCACACATCACTCTCAATAGTGAGATGGCCAGTCTCAATGTAGTCTGGGGCTGCTTATCCGTAAGTCCCCACGACCTGATCAACACAAGTGATCATTATGAGTATGAGCAGGTGTGTGCGCTTTGAATAATATCGGACAAAGATTAGAGCCAGGTAAGGTTTTACAAAGCTGAAGGAAGCACCATGGAGAAAAGCATCAACTTCAACAATAGGAACTTTATTGTCTGTTACTGAATAAATTCTAGAGATCTTAGAGTTTGCACCTTTTCTTCCATCAGCATTTGCATATACAGTAGTAAGGATGGAATACAAGTAGAAATGAAGCTTCAGGCATTAAAAGAAAAGAAAAGAAGAATATAAGCACAGGCATATATTGAAAACTTCACAAGCTTTGCTTGTTTCTATCTCTTGTCTTGAATGTTTTTTGAGAAAAGCTATTCTCACTGCACTTTATACAATTAATCAAATTTCTTCTCCATTTATTGACAATCAAACTTCCTATGAGCATCTTTTTTGGTCTTAGACCAAATTTTGTTAAAGGACTTTGGATGTGCTTATTCTGTTTAATTACAACATCATGAATGCACTAAATTGGAATCCCATTCTTGTTTGTGCTGTTTCCTTGGTTATGACATCAAGCATAAGGGTTACAGGTGCTAGGATCTTATTTCCAAAAGGCCCAAGATTTCTTGCCATGTTTTTTTTTTTGGGAACATTTATATTCTTTATTACTTCTACTCCTTCATTCTTTACCGATCCATCTGTTGAGTTATTTTCTAAAGATTTTGATGCAAGGACCTCCAATGAGCTCATCTAGGCCTCCTCTAATATTACCTTTTATGATGAGAATGTTCAGTCTATTAATCCTTCTACTCGCTGAACCAATCCTACTTAGTTTTCTGATCTACCTCCATGTTCCTTTTTAAGTCTATTTTACTAAATTGTTCTATAAGGGTAAGAGAACTTTCTACTTATCTTCCCCAATTTTTATTTTTTTCTATTATTAGTTCTCTTCATGAGCCTCATACCTTCTGTGAGGCTAGTTTTAATCCTTTTTGACAGCAAGCAATGATTAAGGGATCGAAGGCTTTGAAGAAAACTTACATTGGAGATCTAGTTGAAAAATTATATAAATGAGTTTATAAGATTATGACCCACTCTAATGGACCAATTGCCTGCTATAAATCTCATATTGTTGCTAAGGGTTTTATATATGAGTACGATATTTTGCATAAGGATCTATTAGGAGTTTCATCATTATTGCAATAGCTAAGTTGTGGTAATTCTTTTAGTTGGATGTTAAGAATATCCTTCTTAAAAGTGATCTTTTAAAGAAAGGGTACATGTAGCCACTTCTTAGTTAAACTTATTCATCTTATAAGATGTGTCACCTTCATCTTAAGCAAGCTCCTTGAGCTTGGTTTACTAAATTCCATACTATTGTCTCCTGATTTAGCTTTAATTCTAGCTCTTCTGTTTAACTTTATTATTATTTTTTTTCAGGGTATCATTTGGTAGAGCCTTTGAATGACTCAAAAATACTTTTAGAGAAAGCATAAGTAGTGACTGGATTTGATTGATTTGAACTTTAGCCTAGTGAAAACACCTCTGCTTAAATGAAGAGAGTATGTAAATGCTTATATTGGCTTGTGTTTAGTTTCACATGATTTTTGTACTGGAAAGCCCTTTGATACTTATAAAAGTCGATGAACCCAAATAATATCTTTTGGTT
Organism: Metroxylon sagu; assembly: GCA_017589505.3. Classification (NCBI taxonomy): domain Eukaryota; kingdom Viridiplantae; phylum Streptophyta; class Magnoliopsida; order Arecales; family Arecaceae; genus Metroxylon; species Metroxylon sagu. The sequence continues at coordinate 220,820 of JACVBY030000280.1, read as the reverse complement.
AGGTTTTTTAAGATGGGTTCTTAATCGTTACATAAAAAAATCTTCAAAAATTCATATTGGATTGAATTAGTTAGATTTGAATACTGCACACTTGAAACAAGGCTAAATTTTGCTAAAATAAATTTCTAGTGGAGCATATCAGAATAGAGATAAGTTTGCCTTAAGGGGGTTTTAGAGTATTGAGAAAAATTAAGCAGGAATCTTTTATTAAGTAAATGGTGGCTAGCCTCCATTACTTTTATTGACAAAATGAAATGACAGAGAAACACAAACTAAAAGCCCTAAAAGAGAAGGAAAAAGAAAATAAAGATATAGCACTCTCATCCCAGAGGGTAGAATTCACACCCAACCCTAGCACAAGAAACAAAAGGCATTGGATTCCATCAAGAAGGAAGAAGAAGGCTTGACATATATGACATCATTTAATAGTGGATGCATATGGTGGTACATATTGATCCATTAGTTTACCGTAAAGCAATCCTTTTCAAGCCATATTTTTGACCTTCACAGCCCATAAGCTACCATTACTCCTTCCCAGGCTATTCTAGGTTTGGCTTTAGGCACAAAGGAGAAACAAAAAGAATTAGGACAGGCATATAATACATGTCCAATAGAGTCCATTGTTATAAGCTTGTCTTTACATTTCCTTCCTTCTAAGATCCATTGAAGTTTACCTTCACATCACAAGGAGGACGTAGTTAGAAGATCAGGGAAAGGGCTCATGAGTTATTCGAGCTGTCTGATAATGCAATGCTGTTATTTTGTAATAGCAGTAAAATTTGCGTATACCTTATAGAATTCAATCATAAGCTTTTGAGATTGAACAAAAATTTTATGTGAATATGAACTTTTGTTTCGAAAAAGTCTCTTCCTTCCATTTTGCCTGAAAAGCCATCTAGTGTAAATAGGTAAATTTCAATTCTTGTCACCTATTTGAGAATCCAATAGATAAGGCATGAAAGAGCGGATAAATCAAAATCAGGAATGATCATGTTTGTCATATGAATCAAGTTCCATATAATAAAAGTGACTTAGCATTTAATGGGTATATATGTTGTAGAAAAAATCTACTGCTTATCCGGTAGTATGTAGAATGGCATAATCATTTATGAAATAAGATTGGCTAGCCCTGGGTCACAAGAACATGCACTTAATGCAAGAATATTTGTGATAGATAATTACAAGAAAATAATAATTTTTATGAAGAGAGAATAAGTTTGAAGAGAGACAAAAAGATTATTAATAAAATAATAATAATAAATGAATATTTAGAAGAAAATCTAATTTCCTCTCTCTATCATCTAGAATAGTGCTTAAAGACTCATAATAAATATGCCTAATATCTCACTATTAGATTAGACTAGCTATATATAAAAAGACATTACCTGCCATCACTTGGAGCTTCAAGGATCGGACACGTACGATGCCATCATCTTACTCTCTCAAAATAAACACTTGCCCTCGAGCATTGTTCTTGACCTAAGATTGAACCAATGATCTTTAATCAACATACTGATCTAGCATTTCCTTTTCACAAAGCAAGGATTGGAAAGTAGAAGGCCGCTTCGACTTCCTAGTCACATTCTACCATCCATGATAGCTTAAAATCTCAGCAACAATAATGTTGATCCTCCATTAGCTCTTGATGATAGTATGATTCAACTAGAAAATTGATTCGATAATGTATTAGTCATCTCATGCAACTTAATAACCTAAGTAGATGCACTTTGATATACAATCTTAGCTCTAGTAAATCATCACAATAAAGTTGTAGAAGTTCTCCAATCTACAATGGTCCAACGAAGAGTTCATGGTTTTGATGAAAATATATATGAACATATTAATACTTAGTATGTAGTGCATGGGAAGCACAAAGAGAAGTACTTGTCTCATAATTACCATCATTAAGTCTATAAAAAGTTTCTATGACTTAAATTGGGCCATATGACTATTATTGAATATGCTAAACAACTCAATTAATTGATTGTTAGGTATAAGATTTTTAACTATGATGAATACTATATGGCAAGATACCAGCATGGCCTTCTCTTCGATATTAAAGTTGATCTAGCATTATTTTAATCAGAGACCCTTGATAAAGCTATAACATTGTGAACTTGATGATTATCTCTCCATGCCAAAGGTTTGATTGTTTATTCCAATATCATTGGCTGATTAGCTGATCATCCAATCTCTACAATACCACCCCGAGCATGAAATGAAAAGATGGAGAGGCCAAGGATAATGATCTCCAAGAAAAATATGAATCAAGTTTAGTATTTTAGATGCTACAAGCAGGGCTACTTTGCTAATAGATTTCCTATTGATGGCTTAGTCTATTATAGTATGAAGAAGCCTATCTATAAGGTACTCAACGATCTTCTTGAAGGAGAGTCCACTGAAGAATCAAGCGAACCTATAACTGCAACTAATCAACAAGTTTCAAATGAAGTAAAAGTACATACTCTTATTCTACTCACTATGTACTTCGAAAGAAAAATTAGAGGAAGACTATCATCGAGATAATATCTTTTATTATAATGTAAAATACTATGGCAAGAAAGTTTCTCTTATCTTTAATGATAGAAGTAGCATGAGAAGCCTCTAAGAAGTTTGTTAAAAAATTTAATTTAAAGATGATACCACATCCAAAGCCTTATAAGTTTTTATAAGCTCTACAATTCCTATAAGCTAAAAGTGTCTAATCACCTTTAGATAGATAAGAGGTACATTGATGAGACTTACCATAATATTCTTTCTATGAACGTTAGTTATTTTTACTTAATCATCCTTGGATCTATGGTAGAGATGTCACTCATTAAGAAAAGACCAATACACAAACTTTCAAAATCAATAGAAATGAGCTCACCCTATATCCTTAAAAGGATCTTCTTGTTCCCACCAAGAAAAAGGTTAATCTAATTTAAAAGAAGGCTCCAATTGAGAAGTAATCTTTAGTCTCTACCATCATACACCTTCAATCCTTGCAGTCAAAAAAGTGAAAAATAAGGTTACTAAATCTTATCCATGTCAATTTATCAAGAGCCATATTTTCCAAATTAAGAGGAATTAACATAGTTGAGGGTCCATATTTTTGCTAATCATCCAAGTTAGGGATTTAGACTCCTATTGAGAACTCTTATCAAAGCATCCTACAAAAATAAAGATTACCAAAGTTCAAAAGTTTATATTTGAGAGCATGTCAGAAAAAACATTCCAATATATATTTGTCAAAATTAAAACTTCACCAACACTAATATAATTAAAATTTTTAAATAAAATTGTTTCATGATCTTTGACATTAGTTAACTTTCCAAATCATCTTGAATCATCTAAAATATAGGTTGAAAGAAAAAGTTATTAATGATTTGTGAAGATATATCAGTACTAGTGGATAATGAAATTATTAAAATATCATTCCATGGTCCATATTTTAAGGGATTTTTTTCTTTTATTTGTCTAAATTTTTATATTTGCTTTTCTAGAAATTCATATTTGATGAGCTAAAAATAATTAAAAGGTAAGAATTTATTTTTAGATATATTTATCTCATTAATTTTCTTTAGAAAATTAGTATCCTATAGAAACTAGTAAAGGCTATGGGCTTTAGGAGATTGCTCTTACAAATAGCCCCCTAGTTATACTCATTGGATCCCAAGAATTCATTAATAAAATTTTTTGAATATTTTTTAGTTCGTGACTTGGAGTGATTCCTTATTTGTCATTGTGTGAGATCATGATCTCATGAGAGGTGAATGGCACAAGGCTAAAAATTTTGAGTGTTTTCCATAATGGTTAAAGGAATAAGACTAAAGACACTTAATGAGTTAGTATGAAATTAATAGTTATCCTTTTACTACTCTATTTTATTTTTGTGCAGAAACTTATAGGGTTCCTTTTCGACATCATTTTTTCATATATGTGATGATCCATATTGGTACGTATTCAATCACATATTGATTATGCAATACGAAGAATATGGATACTAAAATAAAGATAAGGAACCTAAATAATACTTTCTAGCTAGACTTTTGAGTAAAGTCCCAGTTTTTGGATTATTACAAATAGTGTCGGAGTAAACCTAGCTCATGATACATGTGAACTAGGAGATACTACACATACATATTTTTAAGGTTGACCATAGGCTAATTTCGATTATTATTATTGGATTTGGATCCCTAGCGTAGTGAAAATACAAGAGTTTAAATAGGAGTACGTGAGATCTCATGTTATCGTGTGTTTGTTCCCATGTTGGTTGTACATCTGAGAGATCTTAGATAAACCAAATAATACTTTTTAACTAGTTCTTTTGCATGATGTCTAGGATCATTGCATTGTTAAATTAGGCACTATTTTAAGATTTGGATGAATAATTATTCCATGATTTTCCTACATCCAAATGATTGTATAAACTCAATCGTACCTATATATAAAATCAAGTATGAGTTCACTTTATATAAACACTTTAAATATCAAAATTCATGTTATAGAAAGCTACAATAGTTTGTTTAAATTTCATAAAATACGATGTAAGTTGTGTTTTATATACAAGGTAAGCCCATGAAATGTTTTCATACTATCCTTTGAAATGAATATAAAAAGAGATTAATACGAAATATCTTTACCTTGTAAAAAGTGAGAAAATGGAACTTATACATATAGCCTTATTTTATTTTAAATTTAGTAAAGGATTTCCAAATCATTTTTAGCATTAGGATAAAACAGAGACTATTTTTAACAAATTTTTCATTCTTCTAAATTGCCTTCAATGTTAGTCTATAAGAAAATATTGAATTTATATTTTTGCAAAATAATACACATTTATAGATCTTTGAACAATTTCACTTATGGACCCAAGTGCAAAATAAGCAATGCATGTTTACCAAACATCTGATATACATTTATTGAATAATAGATACACATAATATCTGAAACATACTTGTTTATACTATTGCTCACCTCATAGTTAGATCTAGGGATATAACCATTAGTGGACTCATAAATATGTATTAATTTGTACAAAGAAAAGGAATCCAATATTTTCATATGAAATCTATAACTAAGTGGGTTTTTATGCAAAATATATTTATTATTATTATCATCACATAAGAAGTTTGGATGAAGTATGTAGTACATTTTACATGCTCTTATAATATTTTTGTATGCAAAGCTTATCAGCAAATCATGGTAGTGCAATACTAAAAAAAATATAACTCAAAACGAAACAAAATAAAGATTAAGGTTTCATGTAGCTGGCTCGATGTATTATTGCTGTTAGTTATTTTTGATGGTGCAATACCCTTGTTCCCGTATGCATTCCATAAATGAGTTACCAGCTCTACTTCCACTAAGAACTCAAAATTAGTTACTCTATACATTCAAGAAATTTTAGAATTCAAAATTGAATTGCTTCTTGCATAGTTTGGAAGATGGATCAATTAAGTTGATTCTAAGATGGTTCAATTTTCCCCATCCTACGTAGATCAACTGGTTGAGGTTAGTGACCACCAAACTACAAGCCGATTGCATTACCAACCAAACAAATAGACTACTGCTAAGAATAAGACTTGTTTACATAAAAAAGTAAATTTTCTTTTCTCTTTATTTTCATTTTCCATTTCACTTTGGTTAAGATATTGCTCATAAATAAGAAAATGCCCTCTATTTGAGTTTTATAGCAATACTCAAAATTTCAAATTTCTTAGGAAGAAAATTTTAATTTTTCAACTTTAATATGAATTCTTGATTTTTAAATCAAGTTAGAGCTTAAAACAAATCAAATATAGATCAGTTATCTATTCTCATTGGGCGAATATGAATATAAATATAGATATCGAATACTAAAATTTATATCCACATTTGTTTTAAATAAATCTAGGTCGAAATCACACATCGATAATATATAGATATAAATGCAGGTATAAATCATGTAGTTAAACTGTGTGGGCCACCAAATTAAAGATGTCCTTGCATGGAGGACAAACTGAATTAAAGCAATGTTAGTTTTGTCTCTTATTTCCATTTGAAGTTTATGCGAGCTAGATAAGATTAAATAGTTTTGCAAGGTGTAGATTGGGTAGTTTCGTATCTACATCCAAACTTGCTGTTCTGTGATGGATATAAATACAGATGTGGATATTGGTTGGGTGCTAAAAATTGTATCATTATCCTATAAATTCAAATATGGAAATAGATTTGAACAATGTTATCTGATCTATTTTCATCCCCTACATCAAGTCAAAGTTTCAACATTTAAAACACTAAGATTTTATAAATTTAATTATACACAAATATTGATTAAAATCCAATAATATGACAAGAGAAGTTAGTGCATTAGCAGAAGGGCTCATATTCCAATCTTATTAGCAGAAGGGCTCATATTCCAATCTTATACGCATGCAGTTAAGTACATTATGAGTTGTAGGTTCAAGTGTTGGAGCCAACTTGATCCATGAATAATTCTTGCAGTGGAGCCCTTGTGTCAAACCCCAAATCAAGTGCTAACATAGTTTAAGTTCACTTGCAAAGCCACCTAGACTTGAAATTCTCATGACTAGTCTAATAGTTTGGAAATAAAAAAGTTCTTGAGATACAAAAGAATGGAAAGTAAGAACCCTGGCCATTTGGATGAAGGAAGTCATTAGAATAATGGATATAGAGAATATTAAAGTAGCTATATATCCATGGATGATCCACATCCTGATATTGGCTTGTTATATGCAATACTTATGATGGTTTCCACCGTTCTTCTTCATTGACCAAAATAAGGAAAATTTGGGCTTTATATGACAAATCCATCACCGATTGTTGAGTTCTTTAGTATGATGGTGACACCAGATCGGATATAGAAGCCTTCAGAAGATCTATCTGCTTCTTGCACCCTCTACAACCATCAATAGTAGAATTGAATAGATGAATTAAAAACATTGATCCAAAAAGTACATTTGACATGAAAATAACAATCCTAAAGAAGCACATGCACACAAATACTTTATCTAGAATTTAAAATCCCATTTGTATAATTTGAACTAAAATATTGCTACTATATAAAATGTACGTAAATATATGATGAGTCATTTGATTAAAAAAATTATTTTTGCCATGCTTTATTAAAAAAAAAAAGACTCTTTTGGTCATGAGCTACATCAAAACTTTGTACAAACATATGTTCTATAGGTTCCTTAATTATGCATCTTCTAGTCACAATGAAGAACTTCTGCTGGAGATAGCTGAAGACACCTCCCTCACAATATACTGAAGCTGCTCTTGGTTAAGCTCAACTGATGTCCTTTGTGGTGCAGAGGGCTCCTCAGGATGCTGCTCAGCTCTAGGTCTAACTACCTCATGAGAAGAAGATGATGGTCCCTCAGTAGACACCTCAACCTCATCCTCTCTACCTCTCCCTCTGGACCATCTGCCACCAACCTTCACAAATCCCATTCGGCGTAGAGAATGCTCATTATAAACATCCGAATGGTGTAACTTGGTTGTCTCTTCATCTCTCAGTCTTACTTCAAAGTGTTTAAAGATGTGGGTGAGGAGCATACCATAAGGCAGGGCAGTCCTAAGTCTGTTGACTGTCTCTCTTAATAGAGTCAACATCAGCTCTGGAAAGTCAAATGGGGTGTCACTGACCAGATGATACATCAAGCAAAGGTCTCTCTCAGTGACCAAATAGAAGCTTTCAGTACGAGGTATGAAGATCCTAGATATAATGTGGTAGAGGAGTCTCATTTCAACATTCAAGGAGTTTGCTAGCACTCTGTCAATCCCCTCCCCATCATCAATACCAAGGACGGCCTCAATCCGCCGTGTCCTTCCCTCAGGAAGATCATCCCAAAAACCATCGACCGGCACTCTTAAGATGTTTTCAATAATGTCCCAGTCCAAGTTGATCCTGACTCCCCTCACTACTGATGTGGCAGACATGAAATCAACAGACAAATTCTGGAAGAACTCTCTTACCAAGGAGAGGTAGATAGGGACTTCAGTCCGGCACATGTATGACCAACCTCTCTGTTGGAGCATTCTTCCAATGCCGAACCCTTCACGAGCAAGGAAGCCGAAGTCGACTACCCGTCCGTTGGAGATGGGTCTCGTGGACAAAGACTGGACCCGGAGACACGGGAGGAGGAGGGCAAGATCGGGAGAGGCACGGCTCTCTCTTGCGGTTCCTCCGAGCTCTCTCCTTGCTGCGTGCGGGGGATTCTTGCCCGTAGAGCCATCAAGCAAGGGTGGACGAATGGAAGAGAAAAATCTAAGGAAGATGAGAGGGATTTGAGCTTGGGAAAAATTTGGAAGAGAATGGAAGGAGTTTTGGGAGAGGAGTCGGACGGTCGCTCGGTTGCCTTTATAACCCGAGCGATCGAGTGATTTAGTCGGCTATGGAGCCAACTAACTCCCATTAGCCGTTAGCTCAAACGGCTCAGAAACAGGAGAAATGATGCCTAAGCTCCAAATAGATCAAGGATTTTTATGCAAAATGATATGCATGTTATGGAATCATCTAAGGGAATCAGTTGGGCTAATTAACATGATTTTTAATCATTAAAAACATGCCTAGAAAAAATTTTAAAAAATCAATCTATTTAGCTGACTCATTTAATCAGGGGGTCAATCATGCCAAGTTCTCTTCTAATTTCATAAAATCTATTTTGATCAAGGGGTTTTGTGAAAATGTCAGCTAATTGTTTATCAGTACTAACAAAATCAAGAATTATATCTTTACTTTGAACATGATCCCTAATGAAATGATGTCTAATTTTAATGTGTTTAGTTCTAGAATGCTGAATTGAATTTTTAGTTAAGTTTATGGCACTAGTATTACCACATCTTATGGGAATGTCTTTAAGTTTAATGCCATAATCTTCTAGTTACTACTTAATCCATAAGATTTGAGCACAACAACTCCCAGCAGTGATGTATTCAGCCTTAACTGTAGACAAGGCTACTGAAGTTTGTTTCTTGCTAAACCAGGAAATTAAGTTAACTCCTAAAAATTGGCAAGTTTCACTAGTTGATTTTCTATCAATTTTATAACCAACAAAATCAAAATCAGAATATCCAATCAAATCAATAGAAGAGTGTTTATCATACCAAAGTCTAAGATTTTTAATGCCATTTAAGTATCTTAAAATTCTTTTAACAACATTTAAATGTGCTTCTTTAGGATTTGCTTGAAATCTAGCACACATGCATACACTAAATAGAATATCAGGTCTACTTGCAGTTAAATACAATAGAGATCCTATCATGCCTCTATAAAGCTTTAAATCAATATTTTTGCTACTATCATTTAAGTCAAGTTTGCATGAGGAGCTCATAGGGGTACCAGCACGCTTGGAATTCTCCATACCAAACTTCTTCAAAATTTCTCTTGTATACTTGCTTTGGCTAATCTGCATGAGCTTAGCAAAGTCTTGACACAAGAGTTCATTAGTAGCACCAAAAATGATATCATCTACATAAATTTGCACAATGAGCATATCATCATTTTCTCTTTTTATAAATAATGTAGTGTCTACATTTCCTCTAACAAAATTATTATTTATCAAAAATTTGCTCAATCTATCATACCATGCTCAGAGTGCTTGTTTCAAACCATATAATGCTTTGTTCAATTTAAAAACATGGTTTTGATGTTCATGATTTTCAAAATCGGGTGGTTGTTCAACATATACTTCTTCAGCAATATGACCATTCAAAAATGCACTCTTGACATCCATTTGAAATACTTTAAAATTCATGAAGCATGCAAAGGCAAGTAATAATCTAATAGCTTCCAACTTAGCAACTGGAGCAAAGGTTTCATCAAAATCAATGCCTTCTTCTTGATTATAACCTTTAGCTACCAATCTTGCCTTATTTCTAATGATATTTCCATGTTCATCCAATTTATTTCTGAAAACCCATTTAGTGCCAATTATGGAGTAATCTATTGGTCTACTAACTAAAGTCCAAACATTGTTTCTTTTAAATTGATTTAGTTCTTCATGCATAGCATTTATCCAATCAGGATAATCTTTAGCATCATCAAAACATTTAGGTTCAATTTGTGAAACAAATGCTAAATGATTGCATGCATCTCTATAAGAAGATCTAGTTCTAACCCCTTAAGATGGACTACCAATGATTAGATATTTGGGGTGATTATGAACATACCTCCACTCCTTTTCTAAGCCTTGTGTACCTTGAGTTTCAGCTTGTTGAAGTACTTCAATGGTGTCTTCTTGACTGATTTGCTTATTTGTATCTTCTTTGTCCTTCAATGTGATCTGTTGCACTCCATCTTCAAGTAACCCTGCATCATCAATAGCTTCTTTCTTTCTTGATGGAAGGTCATTAGTTTCATCAAATAGTACATGTATAGATTCTTCTACAACCAAGGTTTTCTTATTAAAAACTCTATATGCTTTACTAATAGTGGAGTAGTCAAGAAAGATTCCTTCATCAGATTTGGCATCAAATTTATCAAGATTAGTTTTGCAATTGTTAAGAATAAAACATCGACACCCAAAAATATGAAAATACCCAATATTTGGTTTTCTACCTTTCCAAAGCTCATATGGGGTCTTTTTCAAAATGGGTCTTATCAAGGCTCTGTTTAAAACATAACATGCTGTGTTAATTGCTTCAGCCCAAAAGTATTTTGGGAGATTGCTTTCACACAACATGGTTCTTGCCATTTCTTCAAGAGTTCGGTTCTTTCTCTCAACTACTCTATTTTGTTGAGAGGTTCTTGGTGTAGAAAAATTATGATTGATTCACATTTCATTGCAAAAACTTTCAAAATTTTAATTTTCAAATTCTTTTCCATGATCACTACGAATAGATAAAATTTGAAGACCTTTTTCATTAGTGATTTTTCTGAAAAACTTTAAAAATTCAGAAAAAGCTTCATCTTTACTTGCTAAAAATAAAACTCATGTAAAATGAGAGAAATCATCAATAATTACAAAACCATAGCGTTTTCCACCTAGACTTGTGGTTCTAGTAGGTCCAAACAAGTCCATGTGCAAAAGCTTCAAAGGTCTAGAAGTTGAAACCATATTTTTGGATTTGAATGAAACTCTAGTTTGTTTTCTAAATTGGCAAGCATCACAAATTTTATCTTTTTCAAAACTTAATTTTGGCAAACCATTTACTAAATCTCTTTTGATTAGTTTGGAAAGCAAATCCATGCTAACATGCGCAAGTCTACGATGCCATAACCAGCTAGATTCATTAAATTTAGAATTCATGGCAACTAAACATTCCATATTTTGGTCATTTAGCCCATTTAAATCTACAATATAAACATTTCCATGCCTATGATCAATAAATTTTATGCTATAATCAGTAGGATTTGTAACCAAGCAAATAGATGATTCAAAAATGACTTTAAAACCTTTATCACATAATTGACTAATGCTTACAGATTATGTTTCAAACCATCAACAAGAAGAACATTATCTATAAAGGTATGGAAAGTGATACCAATTTTACCAATGCCAATGATCTTTCCTTGAGCATTGTCTCTAAAAGTGACCACTCCTTCATCCTTAGCTTCTAAAGTGATGAATTAAGATTCATCACCCGTCATGTGTCTTGAGCACCCGCTATCCAAGTACCATTTTCTTTTTGCATTTCGGGTCACAAGACACACTTGCATCCACAATTTTAAGTCATATTTTTAGGTACCCAAGCTTTCTTGGGTCCTTTGGGGTTAGCAGGAATGATTCCTTTAGGAATCTAAATCTTCTTAATGTTTTTGTTGATGTATGAGTTACATGCAAAGGCCTTATGTCCAGGTTTGCTACATTTGAAACAAGTAATTTTAGGTAGATCATTGGAGGGAACAAATATATTTTTCAAAAACTTTTGTTTCATTAAGGGATTATAGCCTAATCCAGCTTTATTAAAAACAACCCTTTGGTTTTCAATAATCATTTGTAGTTTTGTAGAGCTTAAAGTAAATTTATCAACAAAAGGCTTAAGTTTGTTCACTTCATTTTTCAAATTCAGATTTTCCTGGGTTAAAACAGAAATTTCATTTGAAAGCTTTTCTTTTTCAAAAACTAAATTTTGGTTTTGGTTTTTCAAATCCTTATTTTTGGCACCTAACTTTTTGAATTCAGTAAATAAATCATAAAATGCATCTTGCAATTCATCAAATGTAAATTCAATTTGAGAGTCAGAAATTACCTCTTCTTCACAGGCCATAAGACACAAGTTTGTTGTTTCTTGTTTCTCATCATCTGAACTTGTATCATCACTATCACTCCAAGTTGCCATCATAGCCTTCTTTTTAGCCTTCTTGGGACCTTTCTTAAGTTGTGGACAATCAGCCTTAAAGTGTCCCGGTTTCTTACATTCATAGTAAATAGAAGGCTGCTCTTTTTCTTTTTCTTTGCTGAATTCTCCTTTTATAAAAAGCCTCCTCTTTACTCCATGTTTCTTCTTCCTCATGAATCTTCTAAATTTTCTTGTGATGAGAGCTAGCTCATCATCTCCATCACTTTCTTTCGAAGACTCATCACATTCTTCTTCTTGGTTTGAACATTTTAGAGCCATGGTCCTCTTCTTTTTGGTCTCTTCCTCATCTTGATGTTGTTTAACTTCAATTTCATGGGTCATCAGCGATCTCATGAGCTCTTCTAGAGGAAGGTTGTTAAGGTCCTTTGCTTCTTGAATTGCAGTCATCTTGGCTTCCCATGACCTAGGCAAAGATCTCAAAATTTTTCTCATTAGATCACTGTTAGCATAAGATTTGCCAAGGCCTTGAAAACCATTTACAATATCAGTAAATCTAGTAAACATATCAGTAATGGATTCAGTTGGTTTCATTTTAAACAGTTCATATTTATGCACAAGCATATTGATTTTAGATTCCTTCACTTGATTTGTGCCTTCAAGGGTGACTTCAAGTCTATCCCAAATCTCTTTTGCAAAAATACAAGTAGATATTCTATTAAACTCATTTGCATCAAGAGAACAATATAAAACATTCATGGCCTTAGCATTGAGCTGTGCCATTTTCTTATCATGCTCATCCCAATCCGCTTCCGGTTTGGGAACATCAATATCATTTGTTCTAAGAATGGATGTGTGAGGGCCATTTACTATGATACTCCAAAGATCATAGTCAAGTGCTTGAATAAAAATTTTTATTCTAGCCTTTCAATACGTGTAATTTGTGCCATTGAATAAAGGGGGTCTGTTTGTAGATTGACCTTCAGTCAACAAGGTACTTACTTGGGCTGCCATGGATCTTTAGCTCTTTGTCAATTAAGACAAATAAGAACAAGAGCATTAGCTCTGATACCACTTGTTGCCCAGCTAAGCAACCCAAGAGGGGGGGTGAATTGGGTTTTTTGAAAATTTTTAACAAGTATGTGCAATTATGCAAAACAAAAAATTTTGTGTGAGTGTGAAGTATTGAAAGCAAGAATAAGTAGCAACAATAAAGACAAGCACACAAACACAACAATTTATAGTGGTTCGGTGCTACTCCTTGTACCTACATCTACTCCCCAAGATTTTCTTGAGAATTTTCTCTACTAATCGTTCTTCAAACAATTACAATCCTAGTTAACCCAGCTAGCTTCTTGTTTCACAGGCACAAGAGAGCCTTTTCTTAGCTTTCTCAGCTAACTTCTTGTTTCCTAGCACAAGGGAGCCTTACAATTCACCAATTACGGGTTTGGCACACCCTCTACAAGTTTCAACCAGGCTGAAACTCAAACAAACTCATAATGAAAAGAGTTTCAGAAATTATAGCTCCTTAATGAGCAAATTCAGAAATAAAAGCACTTTACACTTTTTGAAGACATCCCCCTTTGAATGAGCTTCTCCTCTTTAAATGTTGGAGTAATGAGGACTTGAAGAAGCCTCTTGGGTAGTTGGAAGGAGCCCTGAATGAGCCTTGAAGGAGTTTCAAATACTGCAGCTCACTATTTTTTCAAAAAACTGGAAGGCTGAAACTTTCTTAATTTTTCCTTTTGTTTTCCTCTTTATTTCTCACTTGTAATCCCTAAAAAATGCTCGCAATCTCTTGCTAATTAATCCCATTTACGAGTATTTATAGTTTACTATGGGATTGGAATGTTAAACTAGTCGTTTGTGACCGTTGGAGACGCAGAACTAGCCGTTACAGCATTTTTGGTCAAGTTAGTCGACTCTAGAGTCAACTACTTTTGTTAAGACTTCTGTTCTGACCACAGTAGCCGACTCCAGAGTCGGCTAACTTCAGGAAGCTTGCTGTCTTGGCCACAGTAACCGACTCTAGAGTCGGCTAACTCCTGAAAGTTCACTGTTTTGCCATAGTAGCCGGCTGGTTAGTCGGCTAACTTGATTTTTCTCACTGTTTTGCCACAGTAGCTGACTAGTTAGTCGACTAACTTGGTAAAACTTGCTGTTAACTTTCTTATGGCATAAATTTGACTTGATAGCTTCCAAAGTAGTTGACTAAAAGCTTCAAACTTCCATTCTAAGTGCTGGTAGCTGCTGTAGGAGTTGACTAAATCTTTCAAAACTTGAAAACTCATTCCATAAATAAGAGAACTCATTGAAATGAAGAAGATAACTGTTCTAGCTCTCATAATTTAAACTTTCTTCATTTGAAAACCTCCCAAACTTCTGAGTTTCATTTGATTGAGCTTTGAATCATTCTAGCTCTCATGATTTTGAACTTTCTTTATTTGAAAACCTCCCAAACATCTGAAAATCACTGAATTGAAGCTTAAATCATTTTAGCTCTCATAGTTTTGAACTTTTTCATTTGAAAAACTTTCCAAACATCTGAAATTCATTTGATTAAGACTTGAATCATTTTAGCTCTCATAATTTTGAACTTTCTCCATTTGAAAACCTCTCAATCATCTGAATTTCACTGAATTGAGTCTTGAATCATTCTTAGTTGATCTTGGTCTTCTACAAAAATTCTTCTTTTGAATCATAAACCCATTTAGGTGCTTGAAATTACTTTTAATCATCTTGATGATTTATGCATGTCTGCATTTCAACATGATTCTCCATAAAACTCATTAGTAACTTACTTAATTGTTTTGTGATCATCAAAATCAATGTGAGATCAACAATTATCTCTTATGAGATTAAAGTAGCATAATAGAAGGGATAACTACTTGCTTCAGACTAATTTTTTGAGGGCTTTCGGCCTCACACCTCTGTAATAAATTATCAAAACTTTTGGACTTATACCAATCATTTTTTACATAATTATAGTCTTACACTATGATAAGTAAAGAATCACTTCAAGCCATGCACTACAAAAGATCATAAAAATTTTATTGATGATCACTTGATATTTAAAAAAAGGTATAATTAGGAGACTATTTAGAAAAGAGATCCTTTAAAGCCAATATAGGATATAAATTTTTTTAAAGAATAAAAAATTAAATATAAAATAAATAACTAAAAATAGATTCATAACTTTTAATGGATTTTTAACTCAACTATTATCAACTTCTAGAAGAAATAAATATAAAAATTTGGATCAAAATAAAAGAAATTATCTTTTAAATTATGGGCTTTCTTGTAAAGCTTTCTTTCAGACAAATACATATTAAATAATCTTTTCTAATGTAGCTAGAGATGAACCTTAAAATGCAATCTTTGGAACTTTGGCAATCTTCCTTGATATGAGTTACTTTAATGGTACTTTTTAGTAGGAGTTTAAGAACCTAATTTGGATAATTGACAAATAGGACCTTTAGATGCATCAAGCACACTCATAAGCCTTTTTAGTATGATAATTGACAAATAGAAGGGCCTTCATATGAGGATAAAGTTTAATCTAACATAATACATTTTGACTTACATTTAAATTTAAACATGCGCTTACAATGGTCATAGTGACAGGGGAACACAGGTCCAACAAGATGTTAAAATGGGCTTTAGAAAGAAACCATGCTAATACTAAAATAATTGATACTTTTCCTAGCAAAGTTTTTATTACAACTTTCAATTTTCTAACATAACTGATTACTAAGTGCAACCTAACTACTCACATCAGTAAAAGTGCTTCCATACAATATTTCGATCACAATTTCTGACCATTGCTTTAGGGAAGTGTTTCTATTGTTGTGTAACCAATATATAACATGCCTTCTGGTAATTTCATATTACTTTGAACAATTCTTTACTTGTGACAACATCTCATGGACAAATAGATGAGAAGGAATTTTATACAACAGTGGGCTCATTGATAAGGACCAGCCGTCTGTCCTTTGATGTCGAGAGACTCGAAGTTATAATATCAGGTCACCTGACCTTTTTGAGTTCTAGTATTGTGTTACTAAAGCATTTTAGCAAATACTTACATGAGATTTTTGATGGCTGCTCACTAGACATGAGTGTGCAAATGGTTCTCCCTGCATGGGATCATGCAAGAACGTTGCAAGGAAATTACACTTGCTCTTGTCCATGGAGCATGTATGGTAGTTAATAGTATCCTTCTATTCCATTTTGTTAGGATTCAACACTCACTTAGGTGCATGTTTTTATCAAACCCCTTGTGGAATTGGCTTTAAAAGAGGCACTACTAAACAACAAACTTCTTTGTCATACCAAAATTCACTGTCGGATGGATTTGGTGGATTTTTCTAGGGAAAAATGCATTTACTCGACTTGTTCATGAATTTAGATCACTTTAGGTGGAGGTGATTTTAGTTCAAGACATGAGGTAGTGTCTCTCATATCTAATCATAGTCCATATGAAATCACTGATCCACTAACACAATTTACTCTTCTTCGAGACCTCAGTTTTAGGTGCTAGAATTTTGGTTGCATGCAATGATTAGGCGTCAAGACATATTAAACTTTAAGCATGTATGAAAAATAGAGGATGAAGAGTAGGTGAAGATGTTGAGCATGTTGCTTAATTGAGTAGGGGATGGTCACAATATAGAGAACGGTTATCATGATGTCCTAAAGAAGCAGACCAAAAAGGGACTAAATTTTGTTCAATAAAGCAACTGATAATATAATGTGCACCTCGCCTTTTGCATCAGGATGTGGAGGAGTCTTCCATGTGGCTAGTCCAGTTACTGCAACCACAGTTCTTGACTCTGAGTCAAGTTTTCATATGGTTAGATATGCTAGTAATCTTTTTTTTTTTTCGGAAATAACGTTAATTCAATCAACTTACTCTCTTACAAGGGCCTGAATTTCTATCAGCACCCAAAAACTAAAAGAAAACAGCACATCTTCGTGCCACTCAACCTGGAAGTTCTTGGAGCTAAGTAAGGTTACAATTGGTGGAATCTCAACTTTGTTTGGGGCCTTCTTCCGGTCATCACCAACCCCTGTGGGTAGAAAATTGAAATAGAACTTAAATATTAGAAATGACTATACCAGCACAAATTTCCTCGAATGGGTTTTGTTCATTCAATTTTCCCCGTCAAGAATGCGCTATGCTTCTTTCATATTCCACCTCAAATTTTTGTAGAAGTTCAGAGACTACACTATGTATAGGACTACAAACAAAACGGCCACTGCATCTATATAAACATGTTTTGGAAAGAAGTATAACTTCTGGTGTCTCCAAAGTTCCCTCAATTAACTCATTCCACAATTTATCATCCTCATTGAGATCTGCTCGCCTCAAAAGTTCTAAAACTTCGTCCAAATGAGCAACATTTCGGCCGGCCCCCATCCAAAGTAGTTGTTGCAGCACCCACTGCATTTGCAAGTGCCAAAGTATTAATTGCAGGCAAGTCATGAAGGAAACCAAAAGCTATAGCGACGGTAAAACTATCCCCACACCCAACAAGGTGTCGACAACATTCACCTGGCAAGAATTCGGGATTAACTCGGGGCCTTCAAAAGAAGTTGAAGAGTTGGATATATTCAATAGGTATAAGCGACATGTGCTCGGAGGGAGAGCATAAACAGAAAATATCGAATACAAGCAATCCCAATCATTCTTCGGAAAGATAAGCGAGATCAAGACCCGTGAGGCATGCAATATTCACCAAAGAAAGGCGGATGAAGGTTCATTATTCCACCTTTAGCATGAGCACAGGTCTAAATTAGTTAAAATGGTACCTTAAATGCAGGTGCACATGAAATTATGGATCTGGTAATCAGAATTGATCCCTTTGAACCCATTTTGATTATGACCCATTTTGATTATGACCCATTTTGTGCGAACCCCTTTTTTAATCAATTCTTGTCCTGCCCAAATAGGATTTGTGATCCCCGTCAATGACTCAACACCGACACATCATCAAATCGGCTAGAAGGAAATGGAAAAGGCACAGAATACAACTCATGCAATTAACAATGGCAATGCAACAGGAAAAGATCATGTTAAGGCCCAG
>JACVBY030000280.1:0-197500 GCA_017589505.3 Metroxylon sagu | reverse complement strand
CTTTTACTTTATATATTATATTCTCTCCTACCGGCTTGCTCTCCATTTTTTTTTTTACTCCTCCGTTGGTCTCAGACGGCCGCTCCCTTCTCCTTCGGTCCTTGCTCGACCACTCCCTTCAAACGCGAAAGATATTTGCCTACTTTCCACTAGAACGGAGGGAGAGAGAGAAAGAGAGGGACTAGGGAGCGGTGCGTGGAATGGAGAGGAGGTCCCGGAGAAGATGGGGCAACAGGGCCGAGGATCTGGCGGCAGTGCTCCGGAAATCATGGTACCGGCTGCGGCTGTCGGTGCGCCACCCCGCGCGGGTGCCCACCTGGGATGCCATCGTCCTCACGGCCGCCAGCCCCGAGCAGGCCGCCCTCTACGATTGGCAGCTCCGCCGGGCCAAGCGCATGGGCCGCATCGCCCCCTCCACCCTCACCCTCGCCGTCCCCGACCCCGATGGCGCCCGCATCGGCTCCGGCGCCGCCACACTCCACGCCATCTCCACCCTCGCCCGCCACTTCCACCCCGAGGTCTCATTCCTTTTCTTTCTTTTTTGTTTTTTCTAACGCACTTCGGAGCAATGCGGGTGGGTATCTCATAATTCTAGTTCTTGAAGTAGGATTTGATTTTCTTGTTCCGTTTGTAATTTATATCGACTGTTGTCTCGGTTGCTTTTCGATTAGCTGTTTGCGCATTAATATTGCAGCTTCGTCGTAAGATTAATTTTTCCTCTGATCGTCGGTCGAATGACATGAATGTTGTATTTTCGGGTACATCGTTATGGATTGGATTATGTCTCTCCTGTTGTATTTTCGGGTACATCGTCATGGATTGGATTATGTCTCTCTGGTAGGTAAGATCGATTCTCTGATGTTGTGTTGATTATTTGGAGTTTTCCATCTTTTGTTAATAGTTTGTTAAGGAATCTGGCATTCTAGGGCCCATGATATATGACAAAGGGGCTTTTCTTTTGCCCTTTTATGGATCGTTTCTGGCGTGGGACCTGCTTTCTTTCTGCCACTTTAGTTTTTTCTCTCCTTTCATGAAAAGAAAATCCATGCCTGATGGCAGATCATGATTCAAGAAAGACTTGTACAAGAGACATGATTTTAGTCCTGCTTAGGGTTAGTCATTTTGTGGCCTTGGAGACTTTTTGGTCTTATTGAAGGATCTATCTTTAGGAGAGCAAGGCCTCCTTTCTCCTCAAGTTCTTGTTACCCCACGATGGATGAGGCTTCCTTATCATGCAAGTGTGAGGGATTAGTCTCTTTCCAGTGTCATCTGCTGTGCATTGAGGGTAAATAGATGGGCTTCGCTTGTCTTTTGGAGGCAGTTTGAGATGGGTTGAATCTATAAATGATGATCAAGTTAATGAGATATCTTGCCATCTATCTTGAAAAATTGAATGCTTATAATTTCACAAGAAATATAAGATAGAGAAGAGATCTGATAAAGAGGAAAACTGAATGAAACCATGAAAGAAGAGTGGACGCCACATGAATGAAATTCATATAAATTTTAGCGCATTTCAATAGTGTGTATAAGTGATAGTATGGGCCGTTTGTATTGGCTTATGCTGGTTTAATACAGGCTGGTACAAACTGATATGAAATGATAAACACCATAAGAAAACTTCTTGGTATTTTTTGGGGGTCATTTGAGCTTATTCGGATCTCTTTTAGAAGTATATCTTTCTTTTCCCCCCTTCTTTTACAGGTTATGAAGGCCCAATCTTAGGATCAGACATTTTATTAATGTAAATTGTCATTCCACATCAAATAAAAATTTCAAATGTCATATTATATTTCTTCATTAATCCGAGAGTTGAGGCTACTTCCACTTCAAAACCAAGGTGTGAACATGTTTCTTGCATAAGAGAGTCGCGGAGTAGTTTTAGCTTGATGTGCTTGTTTTGAGGTTTGAAAGTAGCAATTAATATATAAAGATTTGAGTTTGTTTCTTTGCTTATATGAAGGACGTGCCAAATGATGCTGATATAGACTGCAAAATATCATCAGTCTGGTACGCATGGATACTATCTGATGTGGGTTGATACTATTTGGTAAGTACCCCACAAAAGTTTAAGGAGGCTTTGCATCATGCTGACTAGACTACCATATGGCATGTAAGAGACAATATGCTTGCACCAGAATTTTAGACCTCAATTATGTGTGTGGTGAATAATCCTTATTGGATGTGTTGGTCATCAGTCATACAATGTCTCAAAAGAGATTTTAGGAGCCTTGTATTTTCTATGATATGCAAAAATGTAAGTTTCATGGTCACTCCATTCATTGGAGCCAGCCTTTTCCATTCAAATAGAAGAAAGATGGTTGTTGCTTGGTCCATTTAGTAACTGCATCAAGTCTTGTGATTTCATCCAATGCTATCATGTGATACCTTTCTAATTATATTGCTATATTCCTTTGTAACTGAATGGTGCATCCTTTATGTTGATGTCGTGGAGTTTTGTCCCCCATATTGTCAACATCAATAAAATTGTCTTTTATGACCTGTTTGTATTTATATGCAATTTCCTAGTATTGTTCCATTTTCCAAAATGCCAAAAAAGGTTTTGACAGTTGTTCCTTCTTTGATTTTAGATTTAATCTTTTTGAATGAGTTAATTTCAGTTGGTTGTCATAGGAATTAATTTTCTCAGTTGTTTTGATAAATTAGATATTTGTATTTTCTTCAGGTTCCAAATGACAACAAAGGGAATTTACCATCTTCAATAAATGACCAGTCCAGTGATGATAGCTCTTTCATATCAATGGTAAACTTTATGGCCAAAAGACATATACTATTACTTCATGCTGGAGGCGATTCTAAAAGGGTACCATGGGCAAACCCACTGGGGAAAGTGTTCCTACCACTGCCATATTTGGCAGCAGATAACCCAGATGGGCCTGTTCCATTGCTTTTTGACCATATACTGGCGATTTCTTCTTGTGCAAGGCAAGCTTTTGAGCATGAAGGTTACTAGACTGATTATCCTTCCTTAACATCAAATGAAATTGGCCCTAGTATTTCATTAAAACCAGAGGCTGCAGTCATCTTGTACAGTTATTTGCTTTTCTACATGTCAAGATTTGCGAAAGTTGGCATTCCTTGTCTTATGTGCTTGCGCATTGATCATGTTTTGCCTTGTTTAGTCCACTTAAACTTTGGATATGGTAGTGTGGATGAAGTAATCTCATCAGCTAACAAAGTGTAATAATAACATTAACACCTCTATTCTGGAATCTAAATACTTCCTACAAGTTTTTATATGGAACCTTAGCTCCTTTAGTGGTTGCTCCAGGCAGAATCTTTAAACCTCGAGTTTGAATGCTTCACTAAAACTTGTATTACTGGCCTAGATCCCTTCTATGTTAAACTATTTTCAACTGGAATATCAGCAGGGTGATAATATTTGTGTTGCCATGTGTTTGTACACTTACATGGACAATCCATTATTAAAGCTACAACCTTCAACAAGAAAAAAAGAGTGGAAAAAAGGAGGAAATATGCAAAATTCCAGTCATCAAAAACTGGAGGCCATGTGTCAATTTTAGGTGCAGTTTATTTCAACAGTGCATTTTATTGAGGATATTGGAGGAACTATAATAAGGTATAATGAGGATATCTAGTGCATTCAAAGATGTGGTATAAAATTATTTGGGAGGAGATTCACTGGTTTGATTTCATAATATTTGTCTAACGATTAAAAAGAAACATTTCATAATATCCTATGAGAATCCTCAGAGGATTCACTTTATCAAACATGGGTTCTTCAAGGTGTCATCCAGTTTATGATAAGATATTACGACTTGTTAGAAAGGCAGGTGTAGGTTGGGTTTCATTTTGTAGACTGTAGTATCTGTAATCCACACACTTGGAAACTTTTAATGTGGATTTGTTTTGTACTTTGTATAATAATCTGGTCTGCTTCATGCTTTTTGTGGAATTGATAAAGTGCAGACAAACAGTTATAATGCCAATTCATTGCTCATATTTTTTCTTGGACTCTGTTGACAAGATAAGTTGAATGAAGAGTTAGTAAACTATATTTATTTGAATAACAGATAAGTTTTCCTTTGATCTTATGTGCCATCATAAAACTATAATTGCTTAGTGTGTAATCAACTTTTTGTCTCATCATGTAGTTTATCTTACTGGACTTGGATCATTTTCTTGGTAGGTGGGATCTTCATAATGACCGGAGATGTTCTCCCTTGCTTTGATGGCTCCACGATGATTCTTCCTGATGATGCATGCTGCATTATAACTGTCCCAATTACCCTGGATATAGCTGCTAATCATGGTGTTGTTGTAGCAGCAAAAGATGGAATTGTGAGTGAAAACTATTCACTTTGTTTGGTAGAGAATCTTCTACAAAAGCCAACAATGGAAGAGCTTTTGGAAAGTCAGGCCATCCGGCATGATGGTAGAGCACTACTAGATACGGGTATAATAGCTATGAGAGGAAAAGCATGGGTGGAGCTGGTTAAGCTTGCATGCTCTTCAAGTCAAACAATGATACTGGAGCTTATCAATAGCAGAAAAGAGGCAAGCTATCATCAATCAGCATTGATATGCTAGCTATAACATGTATAATAATTTTGTTGTCTTCTTATTTGACACCTCCTTTTTGGTTTAGTAAATAGACAATGATCTTTCTATTAGGAGACATTGCATCTGAACGAAGTGAAGTTGACAGCATTGTTTTCTAAATACTGTTTTACCTAGTATGTATGCCCTTTCCTTGGCATTGAATGCACATGGCCCTTTCCTTGGCATTGAATGCACATGATACAATGATCAGTTATTATTTTGGAATATTTTGATAATTTCTTGCTAGATAAGGATTTTTTTGGCTTCTGATTTTTTTCCTTTCAATTGAAGGTTATGGTCACAAATATCTGCCAGTGTGGTTTTGTGTTAGCTCTTGTGTGTCTAATAGGAAACATTATCTTATTTATGTTGTATTATATTATCTTGGGTTTTAGTATGATCTTCATATGATTATTAAAATAGACAACATGAGTATATTTGCATATGAAGTCCTAAAGAAAGGCCATGATGCTTGCATAAGGTTTGTAGTCTCAATATTGGAACCCCTGGTGGTACCGAATCATGACATTCTCATCAGGTCTATATGACTCCATATTTGCCTTATAAACTTTTGACAGGAAACTAAATCATTTCAAAATTAGTGCAGATGAGTTTATATGAAGATCTTGTTGCAGCATTCGTACCTGCAAAACATGAATGGTTGAAACTGCGTCCTTTAGGAACAGAACTGGCCAGTGCATTGGGAAGTCAGAAGATGTTCAGCTTTTGTGCTTGTATGTCTCATTTGACTTGAATTACCAGGCTTGATTTTTTTTTTTTTTTTAATTACATCATTGCATTCAAAGCTTATAATAGTTAGTTTATTGTGATATTCTCACTTGCTTATTCTGATACCTATTTTGTGCTATATGCTGAAATCTAGTCATTACAGTTCTTTTACTCAGTCATGGAGAATGATAAACAATTTTCCATTCATCTATATCTCATATTATCATCATGTTCATGCCTCTGGACCTTCTGATAGGCAGTTTCTGTTGGTTTTTCATTATCATCCAGCCACCAGTTGTTATGTTTTAACTCTAACATTAAAGTGAGTGCTAGCACTGGAGGTAGAATATAAATAAAGTGGAAACTAAGTTTTAAATCTTGTGGGATGAGTCATCTCTATTTTTCTGTGGAATGGAACACGTTGCTGTCCTGTCCTATCCTGATATTTGGGATGAAAGACATTGCCGGACACACCGATTGGGATATTGAGATGATGGCAGGATGGCCCCATCTTGACATTTAGGATGGTCACTTGTCTCGGCATCTCATAAGATACCCCACTGAGATTTGAAATCATGATAGAAACATCAATCTGATATGTATTTTATGTTTGAGTAATAGGAGCAGCGTCCAAAATCTGGATCTTGTGGTTCGATCAACAAGACCTATACTAGATTGGATTGGATTGTATGATCCATGTCTGGATTGCATAAGATTGTGGAAAAGGACATTCTCTTTTTCATGATCCACAATTGATTTGTCAAACTGACAGTCATTTTCCTTGTCCTTTTCTTTTTAGCATAATTAACGATTATTTTTATGAATCAAAAGAAAAATAGAAATGTAACATGATTGATTTCATATGACTGGTTATAAGATATTTCTCCTTTATTGAGTAAAAGCATATAGATAGCATTTCTAAATTTCTTATTTCCTCTGGCTTACTTTGGTCGCATTATCAGACTGATAAAACAGGAGCAGAAGCTGAAACTTGCTGTAGCTGTGGCCGCCATACGCTGTCCCAGATTTACATCTGTCTATCTTTGGAGAAAAAACTGAGGAATGTTTCAGCCAGAAAAGTCCATGTGCAATAATTCTATATTTAGTTTTCAGCAACCATGATATTATATATATATAGATTTGGCTACATTCGCGTGCAATAAGCCCAAATCCGGTCACCTCTTGTACTATTAGATTTGAATGGATTTTGAAGCTAAAAAGAGGCATTTATTTATTTTTTTTGTTAACTACCATTAGCTGCTTTTTTTTTAAAAAAAAAGAGGCATTTATGAGTCGGAATAATACAACCCATGCTTCTACTATAGAAACATATTTTTGTGCTATTGTATCATATCCTCATGCTTATAATATTGTAGCACAGGGATATGATATTATATCGTATCCTTGTGCATATGCTTATAATATAGTAGCATAGGGATATGATATTATATTATATCTCTGTGCTTATGATATAGTAGCACAGGGATATAATACAACAATATAGGGATATGATATTATAGTCCTATCGCATAAATGCATGTCTTATCTCATAAATATCTCTCTCTCTCTCTCTCTTTTTAAGTAGGAAATGGTGGTTAACGAATAGCTTTTTGGTTTTGAGATCCGTGCGGATCTAATGGTGGGGGAAGCAACTAGATTTGGACTTGGCTACATGTGAATGTAGCCAAGTCTTTCTCCCCCCCCCCCTCTCTCTCTCTCTCTCTCTCTCTATATATATATATATATATATATATATATATATATGCATGCATACGTATACATATATGCGCATTCATGTGGGTATCACACATATTGGACTGAGAGGTTTGCTTTTTTATATTTTCAGCACTTAACTTGATAATTGTAACCTGATAATGGACATTTGGTTCTGCATCGCTAAGGTTTCAGTATTTACTCTTCTTTAATCCCATTTTCAGATGACTTGTCCTTCTTACATTTTGGGACATCTATTGAAGTTCTGGATCATTTAGGGGGCTCTAATTCGGGAATAGTTGGTCGAAGACACTTGTGTTCTATACCAGAAACTACCGCTTGTGACATTGCTGCATCTGCTGTTATTCTTTCCAGCAAAATTTCTCCAGGAGTTTCAATTGGAGAGGATTGTTTGGTTTATGACTCATCACTATCAGGTAGAATACAGATTGGTTCACAATCCATTGTTGTTGGAGTTAACATTGATGGATTAAGTGAATGTGAGCGAACAGGAAATTCATTTTGGTTTCTTTTGCCTGACCGTCATTGTCTCTGGGAAGTTCCCTTGGTAAGGTGCATGGGTAGAATTATTATCTATTGTGGACTTCATGATAACCCAAAAAACACAATTGAAAAGGGTGGGACATTTTGTGGGAAACCTTGGAGAAAGGTCCTGCAAGATCTAAAAATTCAAGAAAGTGACTTATGGGGTTTCTCGACCACCCAAGAGAAATGCTTGTGGAATGCAAAGTTATTCCCCATTCTGTCTACTTCTGAAATGCTTAGTCTAGGAATGTGGCTTATGGGTTCAACCAATAACAGCTGTGAAAACCTGCTCTGCATGTGGAGAAGTTCAAATCGTGTCAGTTTGGAGGAGTTGCACCGGTCGATAGATTTTCCTCAAATGTGCATGGGCTGTAGCAATCATCAAGCAGATCTAGCAGCTGGAATTGCTAGAGCTTGCATTAACTATGGTTTGCTTGGACGCAACCTGTCTCAGTTGTGTGAAGAAATTTTACAGAAGGATATTTTAGGAGTAGAAATATGCAAAGAATTTCTTGCACTCTGTCCCAGTCTTCAGAATCAGAATCATGGTGTTCTTCCTCAAAGCAGAGCATACCAGGTGCAAGTTGATCTTCTTAGTGCATGTGGAGATGAACCAGCTGCTTGCATTGTGGAGCAGAAAGTATGGGATGCAGTTGCTAGTGAGACCGCATCAGCAGTACAATATGGAACTGCAGGTACATGCATCAAACACCTTATTTTAAAATGTGTGAAATCAGGAAGGGGAAAGATGTTTAGTTCATGATGTTTAAGGATATCTTTATTGAGTAATTAGATAAAAAAGAGTTTAATTAAAATGGTGGTTAAAACAGTATTATTGATACTGAGCCTCCATATTATTTTGGGGTTGTTATTGATCTGATTTCTTCCAACATTATTAAGCAACTGAAATATTTAACAATACTAAGATCTATGGTTGAATCATTTATTCTGACAATTCTATTTCACTTACCTTGCATCTACTCTTAGATCATGTGTTTGACATGACTAGTGGGGTGATTTCTTCATCAAAGTTTACCGAAAATCTTGAGGGAACCCCTTTTCAGCCAAAAAGAGCAACTGTTGAACTACCAGTGCGGGTTGATTTTGTGGGAGGCTGGAGTGATACACCTCCATGGAGCTTGGAGCGTCCAGGTTGTGTTTTGAATATGGCAATAAGTTTGGAAGGATCCCTTCCAATTAGAACTGTGATGGAGACAACACAAAACTTGGGCATTCGGATTGAAGATGATGCTGAAAATAATGTTTATATTGAGAATCCTATCTCAATTTCTCCACCATTCATTAAAGAGGATCCATTCCGGCTTGTAAAATCTGCACTTCATGTAACTGGCATCATTCGTCACAAAATCCTGTCAAATTCAGGCTTACAAATCAGGACATGGGCAAATGTTCCCCGTGGAAGTGGTCTGGGAACTTCCAGCATATTGGGTGCAGCTGTGGTGAAGGGACTTCTGCATCTCATGGAAGAAGATGAAAGCAATGAGAATGTTGCTAGAATTGTTTTGTTGTTAGAACAAATTATGGGCACAGGAGGAGGATGGCAAGATCAAATTGGAGGCCTGTACCCAGGCATTAAATGCACCTACAGTTTTCCAGGACAGCCATTGCGGTTGCAAGTGATCCCCCTCATAGCTTCACCTAAATTAGTGACGGAGTTAGAGCAGCGTCTTCTGGTTGTTTTCACTGGCCAAGTATGTCATTGCCTTCTTCTTTATTTTCAGCTCAGAATTAGACCTTTTTTCTTCCTTTTTGATTTTTGCCATCTTATATTTGTGAGTGTAGCAATCAGATATCTCCTAGAAATCTGATAGAGCTACTTCAACAGTGAGCTCAGTGCCTCTCTGTTCTCTTACCCTTGAAATGTAGCAAGTCTAAAACGTGCAGCTTAAATTGATTATCGTCTATCAGCATCATTTACTGAACCATAGTCCAGTTCTTGACTTAAATATCATTTCATAATATCTGATCTAATCAATTTCTTAAATTTTGCATATACAGAATTTTAAGAACAAAAAATTCTGGGACTGTTATCTTCCGTTATATTTTGATCAATATCTGAAGGATTGGTAATCATAGAGTTGCTCTCTTTCATTCAGTCCAGAAAAATTCTTATTTTATTCATTTCTTGCATGATTTTTACATGGTTAATTATCTTTTCTCGAGGACCTGAAGTTACATGGTAGAGCCTTGGAATACTTGATTCTTATCTGAGGAGCATCTTGGTGGTTTCAATTTTGTAGTTCAACCATACTAGTGATGGAGTCCATATAAAGATTGGGTTATTATGAGAAACTTATCCGCATAATATAGATTTACAGCTGCAAGAGATATTTAAATGTGTGTGCTACAAATGTTTCATTGAGATGGACACTAAAGTCACATTAATATGCTTATATAAGTGATGGAGATCCATGATCACCTCAAATGCATCAAAGGGCAACAAGATTAAGTGGTCAATGCTCTTGCTCTCTCTCATATTCTCACTTTTTTAGTTATTTACGGCTGTTTTGAACCAAGAGCTAAGATTAAGTGATCTTACATCCTTGTTTTAACCACTTGATAGGTCTTATTTTTGGTCCCAGACTGTTCACGGCAATGTTCATGCTACAGTTACCGTGAACAGTAAGCACGACTTAATAGGCGTGGTTTTGGGACATTAATGTATAGTTGAAGCAGGGTTTTTGTTTTGTTATATAAAGGGTCTTAATTGCCATGTGTTTGGTGGAATGAAAAGTTATGCAGAGATTAATGGCTGCTGAAGTTGCTTGCTTGCATCTGGTGTGAGACCAGCCAATAGGTCTGATTCCTAGGTCCTGGAGTGAGTGCGGTTCAATCATTTTTCTAACCTGTCTTATCCACCAAGTCTTTCTTGTGTTTTCTGTGTTTCTTCTCTAGTTCTTCAAATTTCTATATTAGATTCTATTTTCTTTTTGTTTCTCTACCTAGTATCAATCTCAATTCATTTCTCTCAATCCTTAACTAGTTTTCCTATTAAAGTTATTTGCCATTGCAATATCTGCTATAATACAATTGGCAAAATCCTGATTTTCTAATCTATGAGAAAAAAAAAAAAAAAACAGATCTGATTTCTGAATGGATGAATGGACAGCAACCATTAGATTTATTCCTAGGAGCCTTCAAACTCTCTGGTTCCCTATTTGACCCTTTGTTTCCTTTTCTTTATATTCATCTCAGTATCTGCTATCAATTTTCATTGAATTCCAAATTTCATAGTTCAGTGTAGATCAAAACTCAGGGCTGAACCCAATTTTCCAGCACCTTTTAGGTTTCAGCCATATCTGACACCTTGATTGATCCCTTTCCTTTGGCTGTCCTGCATCGCTAACTGTTGGTTCAACAATAAAATACATGGGCATGGGGATATGTTGGAAAGAAAATAATGTCTATTGAATCATTGTTGTGTTAACATTTTTTTTAGTATTGTAAAACTGAAAGCATCAAAAGATTGTTCTTATTAAAGCATCTCATCTTCTATAAAAAGAAATTGACAAAATGCTTCTTTATTGTTAAGTGCTATCTTATTAGTGATTGATTAATTATGTGGTCCCCATATTAAGCAATCTATCTATCTATCTATTTATTTATTCTGTGTGTGCGCGTGTATTGGAAAGTTACACTTTCATAGATCGTTTATAAGCAGTTACAAGTATTCCATGGATCCAATTGGACTTTTTAGAATGTACAATGAAAGAATTTGATTAGTATTTACTGTTCAATGCTTATCCAACTCTATTGTATATGTTGACATAGATATTTGAGCTAGACGCAAAAGTCTAGGTAAACATTAAACACAACATATATCTTTCAATCATGCAACGCTACTTTTCCTTAAATTTGTGTTATTATTGAGATAATCTCATGATAAAGTTAGTGGAACTATTGATCTGAAATGTGCCAGTATGGTTGCAGGGTCATCAAACAATTCTTAAGAATTTGTGGGATGACCATTTTGGTATTACCTAATTACAAAAACCTTCCACAAATATAGTTTCTATTTAGTATCACTTCTAGTTTTCATTTTTCATGAAAATCAAAACCCTTTATTTTGGAAAACCAAAACTCAAAACTTGTCTTGTAGTCACTTGGGTTGTGGCACGGTGGTGGCGGCAGTTGGCAAGTGGCAGTGCGGTGGTGGTGGGTGGTGGGTGATGACGGTAGGAGGTGGTGGTGGGTGAGAGCCAAAAAGGGCGGCGGCTACTGAAAGAAAATAAAGAGAATAGATCATAAAATGTCATGAGACTGGATCAGTTAAAGGTGGTTTTTAGAATCCATGGACTCAAGAAGGATCTTTTGATGATGGTAAATGATCTTAGAGTTCATCTTAAATAAGATTTTGTTAACGTTCGGATAATATATTCTGAGGGAAGTTAGGATCATCTGTTTACCAACGGGTGTTTCAGTTTTGCACAATATATAGTTTCTCAATGTTAATTTTGACTGTACGTTACGATAACATTGACTTGGACTATACATTACAATAATGTTATTGGTTTCATGGCCATAACGGTCAACAACGGCAATGACCATAGAGGTGGTGGTGGTGGTTCAACAAAAAGTGAAAACTAAAACTCACCTTTTTCATAAATTTTAGAAAGCATTTTCAAAAAATCACAAAATGAAAATGGGTGACCAAAAGAGTTTTTAGTCTTAGTTTCTGTATTTTCAAAAATGAAAACCAAAAACTAAAAACTGACAGCAATGGCAAAAAAGCCCATAACTTTCATTAATCCACATAAAATATTGAATGTTAACTGAAATTAACTGCTAGTTTGCAAAATGAATATCTAGACTACTGAATGTGATTTAGAATTTCCAAAATGCCCACAGACCAAAGTCTTGTCTCTTGAAGACCTCTTGCCTTGCATCAATCTGTCCCAAGTTGGATTTTCGCTCTTATATGTTTTAGGATGCCTAAATCCGGGTAATTGGTTTGAGTTCTCTAGTTTTATAGCTTACAGCTCATTTTAGATCTCTAGTTCTATTGGTATCATCCATTTTGGGATGACTTGATTCATTGATTAGGGGCCTTAAATTATATTATTTTTTGTTGGCATTACAGATGTTTTAGGTCATGCCAATGGTTTGGAGATACATTTTGCAACCTTATCTTTAAATCCTATCCCACGGCTTTTGCCATCAGATCTGTTTGATCACAATGGTCTGTCTATTGATACTGGAGTAGTGGAGCTAGACTACATCCTTCTAGGTAATTCTGCTGCAGTAATGCTGGCAACTTAATGGCTGTTGATGTGCATCAACTTTGGTTGTTATGAGGTGGTATTCTAATGGACTGATGACAATGGAAGATGCACCAATCTTGAAGCTATTATAGGCATTAATTTCAATGCACATCAACAGCTTAAATCTTGATGAAAAGAGTATTGTGTAAGAATTATGACATATGTAAACTAGTATATGGAATGAATTGTTTGGTCAAAGTGGTTGGAGTAGGCTTCCATAACCAATCTGATTGGAGGGGGAGACTTTGACTTAAAAGAAAAGACAGTTCAAGTTTTGATACTGAAGCATCAGGTGAATGCCAAATGGATGGAAACAATAAAGCAAGGGCATTGGGATTCATGGTGGCTGACAAAAATCTGCATTATTATTGATGATCCATGTTTAAAGTACGTATAGTCATTTTTCCAAGTTATAAATCAGGTTTGGTATTTATTAAATTTTGTCAATTTTGTCATGACAATTTATCAAGAAAGAAATATATGAATTTTGGCTTCCAAGCATTTTCAATGTTGTAGAGCTTGATTGGTTGTGGATTCTCAAATCAGATGGCGCAATATATGCTTTGCAATGTTAGGAATTGGCTTGGCATTGGAATTGTAGCTTTATACATAGATACATCAGTGTGTCAATTTTATGATATTTGTGTATATATAATTGGTGATGAGTTTTAGAATATGAGCTTCATTTTACAGTCACTGTCAATCTTATGATGTTTATGTATATATTATTGGTGATAAGTTTTAGAATATGAACTTCATTTTACAGTCACAATCAAAAATATATTATTAATAACTACATGTTATCAGTGAGCAGTCAGGTTCTAATAACAAAGAGTAGATACCTCTTTGTATTATAAATCAGGCTCTAAAAATGATTTGAAGAGAGGAACAGTACAATTTTAACCTCAACTGCATCATATATGTGCATGCGCAAGTTAGTTGGCTCACTCCTACGAAGTTTCTTTCTTGTGTTGTGTTGCGTTGGATTTAGAGAATAAAATAAAACTTGTTGGTCTTATTCTAGCAAATGTGACATTCCATCTATACACGTTCTAGGAGTGACAATGAATTGGTAATGCGGTGGACTGGTGGTGATTGCATGGATTTCAATAGAAGCATATTGGTATACCACTGAGGGACTGACTTTCCTTAGACCTTGTAGGTTTCTCTGATCTCGCTGAGATTTATCTTCATCATAATATTTTAACACTTCTAAAAGCAAATGGGTGTGTGTCTCTCTGTGTGTGTGTGTGTATCAAAGGGGTAGTTGAACAGCAAAATTTCATCTGACCTATTATTTCGTTTTATCACAATCTCTTTACCATTGAGCCAATAATGCAGGTCAGGCTTGCTCACCAAGTTTTGCAAAAGGTGGTAACTCGGTATCTCCGCAGAGATAATCTGTTAATATCCAGCATTAAGCGTCTTGCAGAGTTGTCGAAGATTGGGAGGGAAGCTCTGATGAATGGTGAGATAGATGAACTGGGTGATATAATGCTAGAGGCTTGGAGGCTACACCAGGAATTGGACCCTTTCTGCAGCAATGAGTTCGTGGACAAGCTCTTTGCCTTTTCTGAGTCCTACTGCAGCGGCTACAAGCTGGTGGGTGCTGGTGGAGGTGGTTTTGCATTGCTACTTGCCAAGGACCGTCATTGTGCACGAGAGCTAGCAGAAGCACTTGAAAAATCTTCAGATCTTGATGTGAAGGTGTACAGTTGGAGCATCAGTTTTACCTAGTATCAGCTGCTCAGTATTTTGTGCATTTATTTATTTGTTTTGCTGGAGGTACATGCATTTGTAGCCCAGAGGAATTAGACATGATGGCAGCGGTTCAAAGGAGTTGCTGGTCAATGCTGGCATTAATAATTACCCTACACATTTTTCAAGTTTGAGCCGTTGCTGTATTTTTTTTTTTTAATAATTTTAATGAAAAACGGTTGGACCATACTAGTCTGTACCAAAGGAAACCAGATATGGATATTTGATCCAATCAATTCTTTAAATTATGCATGTGTTGATGAGACGTGTTCATATGCTTGGCATCTAATAAATCCAATAATTGAATTGTAGGTGCGCATATTTCATGCTCAAGATTTGGAAATCTTTCTGGTGGTTCTGGAAAAGAATCATCATATGTACTTGGCTCAATAAGGTGATGTTGGTGGTGACGTAGGTTTTTATGGTTCTTTTTATCGTTAGGGCAGAGGAACCACCCACCATGTTGTGTCCCAGGTATATAAGCAGAAACCTACTTTATAAATGGAGGTGCTTTTCCTCTTAAAATAACAACATTAACAAGAGGTGCATTTCTGGGCTAACCGTACGTACATCCTGTTCCATGTTCCACCAGAACAACAATGGTCCCATGCACGTTGTAGAGTGCAAGGCGACGGTAAATATTACAAAGGAGGCGCTTAATTCCAAAGCATGCAAAGAGACGACAAGGACAAGCCTTGAGATCGGTGGACGTATAAACACAACCGTTTTGCCTGGATTTCACATATTTTTCAGTATGCTAACAGAATTCGTTTTTTTTTTTAAAAAAAAAAAAAATTGAAGATTATTATATAGTAATCTGTTCTTGATTCTCAAGTATGATCATTGGTAATCTAAAACAAGAAGTTAAATCACACTAAAATTAAAACAACCAACTCTTCTGAACAGCCACTCTAAGATCAATCTTTTTATAAAATGATACCGCTCCACGTATAGTGTACCATTCATTACTCGGTATCGAAGCAAGATTTGACAGAATTAAAATAAGCAAGAGCCTTCTCCTCAGAGGAATGTTAATTTTAAGTAACTATTTTCACTCCCGACCACACCGGCAATGTGATCCTATGTCCTCCAACGTTCCTTTATTGCATAACAGGGAAAACAGTGAACTGAAATTTTTATAAAGGATCATAATGTATTGTCATGATAACCTAAAGGTACAGAGGACAGCGAAATGCTCAAACAGTGAAGTACCTTCCTCTATTTGTATTAAAAATGAAGTAAAACAAGTATCTACAGTGGGCATAAAACTTTCATGTTTAACCATCAGCACCTCATCCCCTGATAATTCAGATCACGAGTCCGCTTCAACAAATAGGCTTCCTTGTGGATGCAAACCTGCTTCTTTTAATGTCAGTGAATGCTTTTCTGGACCATATGAGATGCGGGGAAAGTTTGAAACCAGGCTGTATTTCTCAGCTTTTAAGATATCCAAAGAATCAACGTAGTCATAGAGGGAGCTGATCGTAGTTGAACAGTGGAACCTCCTTTCCTTGCGCTCGCCGGCAGGAAATCGGACAAGAACCTGATAGGAAGCCCAACATTTGCATTAGTTCAATCTCCAAAATGTTGTCGGAGGCATTTCAAGTGCTTTTATATATATATATATATATATATATATATATATATATATATATATATATATCATTAACCATAATATTGATGAGGAAGATATTTAAAGATGCTACTAATACCATGGAGCAAGGATGGTGAACCAAACAATTCGGGACAAACCAAGCCAAACTGAATCAACCTGAAACTAGTGTATTTCAGTATAAAGGCTGAACCATCCCATATAGCCCCAAATTGCCCGGTTCAATTTGGGATGGGTGGTTTATAGGTTAGAACCTTCTGGTTCATATAACCAATATATTATCGATTTGGTATGGTACTAATTCTTGATATGACGAATCTTGCTACAGAATAATGTTGAAAGTTGAGACAAAAAAAGGCCAAAAAGGAAATGATGTCCTAAACAATCCAACAAACATTTTTGCAAGTATAATTATGGAATGTAGATTTGGATTTTCTAGTAATACTTACTGTTCATTAACAGGAAATTATTTTGCTTTTTGTAACTCTACTTTGTCCAACCATGGTTCACAATTACACAAAAGTAGCCCTCAACAGTACTCAAGCATGCAAATTATCAAATCCTAATATATAAAAGTGAAATACTTCTATTGAAAGGCACAAACATGAAATATGACTTGTTGATAACTTAGACTACATCCTAACAACAAAGACTCGATCCTGAGGATAGAACTCTTGATTAGGATGTTTTGCCAAAAAGAACATCGCAATATAATAGGCCACTTAATACAGGTTCCCTTGAAATACCCCAAAAAAAAAGTGTTGCAGTATACAAAGATCCTACCACTAGGGGGTCCAGGGAAGGTTGGATGTACATAGCCTTCCCCCACATGCAAAGTAGTTTTCATATTTTGAACCCATGATACTTATACCATTGTGCTAAGGTTTAACCTCTATATCAAACGAAAGGTTCTTTCAAATATATATGACTTTGTTCTTTAGTGGGTAAGTTTTATGAAAAAGTTGATTAACTTTCTCATAGATCAATGTACCCATGTTCTTTTGCTCCAAACAAAGGAATTGGGTGGGTAAGTTAAATTCCCATGGGCATCATTTACCCATGAAATGGAGAGAACTTGTCCATGTAGAGATAGGTAAATTGGTTCCTTATTGGCTAAGTAAAATACTTCTTTTTTATTTTAAAAAAATCCATATCTCTTCTCACGATTCTCGTTTACTCCTTCATTTGTAGCAAACCCTAATCAAGGTGGCAGTCTCCGTCTAATTTCCACTCAAAAGATTGATGAATACCGATAAATCTAGCACATTTTTCTCTTTTTCATTATCATTTTTTTTATATTGTTAATTTTTTCTCTTTTCTTCTCTCACCTTCACTTTTTTCTTTTATCACGACCTCTGATCTTATTTAATAAAGAATGGTGCCAAGAAGATAGCCTCCACCTTATACTTTCGGTTCCACGCATTGCCCTCCACCTAGCCTCCACTCATTATTTTTTTTTCTTTTTCTTCTCTCAATCTGGTGTTTTTTTTCTTTCATCGCGATCTTTAGTCGTGTTCAATGAAGAAGATCTCTACACCTCCACGCGCCCCCCCTCCCCCTGCCTTTAAAAAATAAAAAATAAAAAAATGCCATCCTCAAGAAGCACATGGAGACATGCAGGGTGGTCACAAGCTCTGCCCTCCCTTCTAGCCTCCGCTCACCCTCTAGCACCTCCCCTAAGAAGCGCACGGCCTCACCCTATATGGTCCCAAGCATCACCCCACCCCGGCCTCCAGCCGCGACATCGCCTCCTTTTTTTCCTTTTCCTCTCTTCTTTTTCTTTTTGCAATGGGAGTCCTTTTTATAATATAATTCATGTTTTATGGAGGACTGCAATACTATTATTTAGTTAGTCAACAATAATTACCAAAATTTATTTTTGTTAAAAAAACTAAAATTTATATATGATCAATGTATATACTAGAAGCATGATATAGTTTAGCATGAAAAATTAGGCATTAATCATAAAAAGATAGCATATGATTAGTATGCAAAGAAGGTATCGAAGCATATAAAGATATATTATAGGAAAGATGGATTGATCTTAGTAACTTACCTAGAAGATATCATAATGCAAAAGAACATGGGCAATAGATATGAAACCACTTTTCAATATATTAAAAAAACATGGATAATTTTTTTCCCATTATAGCCTAGGTAATACTTACCTAAAAAATATAGATTTCTAAGTAATTTTGATATCCTCCAAAGAACGAGCCCCATGAAAAAAGTACAAAAAGGGGCATCATAGTACACAAGGCTCTCACTATTGTGAGGTCTAAGTATGGTCAAATGTATGCAGCCTTATCCCCATTGCGAAGAGGATATTTCCGTATTTCAAACCCCTGACATTCATATTACCACGAAACAACTTTACCATTATGCAAAGGCATGCCATACATACATACATACATACATACATGGGGAGGGGAGGGCGATTATCTTAACAACAACCATAACTTGGACAAATTTTAACTTACAGGTATACATGCATTCAGTCCATCAGTCCATGTGTAAAAATGCATAAGCATGCTTAAATACAGTAAACTTAGACCAATTTAAACTTATTTATGCCAGTATTTGAGCATACTGCTTTTTTCTAAAAAAAAAGCAGCATAGTTTTGAACAACATTAATCTAGCACCATAGAACCATGTATATTGTGTTATGTAACAGGTATATTGCATAGTTCCAAGTCATTAGTCATACAAGTTAGCAACAATTCTGTCAACACATTCACAACAAAAATAATTAATGATTTGACAAATAATAAATAACAGGGATGCATACAAATGTCACTCTGCACATATTAGTACTAAAAAGATATGCAGTCATACTAACAAATATACATGTGGTATGCTTTGATAATCGAGACACTACTTTAAACCTTTTTCTACAACTTAGGTTAGTTCTAAATTTTTTCACTAGCAGTTATGTAGAATTTTGAACAAGTAGCATAACTTTTAGTAATTAGGAACAAGTAGCATAACTTTAAGTAACCTAGTTATTCAACAAAATAAATTATCCACATACATACAGTTGATTGATATTCCACTTGAGCATCACATATCAAGTAATAAACTATATAAACTAATTTTGTTTGCACACATGTAGACTAGGATATGGTCAAATGGATCTCCACTCAGATCCAATCAAGCCATGATTGGATGATGAGGGTGCAATATCAGTGATTCGAGCCGCTAGATTTGATCTATTATTTCTAAATTGCTTACACACCAAAAGTTACATGATTTGGAGATTCACAGTCTATTCATTAAGTAGATAAAAATTGGATGGTTTAAATAATATAAAATAATAAATATTTTTTTGAAACCATGTGATTTTGGGCATGTTATCAATTTAGAGGTGGTAAAGCACATCGATGATTCAAATCATCAATGTTACATTCATCATCCAATCATGGCTTTACCAGATCTGAGTAGAGATCAACTCAACTGAATCCTAGTCTACCTTTACACGCATACAAACACACAAACAACAAAGACAATATATAGTAGTATTTATTTGGAAATAACTATGTCCTCTTCAGCCTCAATTTCTTACAAAGATTCAAGTCCTAAACATCTTCATTACTTTGAGAATCAAATATGAATAATCAGAATAACAACATGATCTTTCCATATTAAAATATAGAATGATGATTTAAAAGCCTTTGCCAACAGTAGAATAGCCACTTTGCATGGCTAATTTATCTGATCCAGAGATCAACATTTGAATAGAGGTCATAACAAGCTCATATATCCATGCCACCCCACTCACTTTTTTCTTAGAAAAGAAAAAAGAAGGAAAACATGCAAGAGTGCGGCTATTATGAGCCTACACTAATCTATTATCTGTCCATTTCAACAGGTAAGGACCAACAAAAACTGATAAACCAGGTAGAGCGGTTGGCAACGCTATACCATGCCTATATGATAGGCATAGCAAATACCAACAATTCAAATACAACACAAGATCCCTTTGAAGTTGATTATGAAGTTCATTTGCTAGTATACTCAATGTTCTAAAAACCAGTCCAGACTTGCTAGTTGAATCAGTTGGATCGTCAACCACTCAGGTCCATACTCTAAATCAAGCATCAAAGCCATGAACCATTTGAATCATCCAGGCTTATGAAAACCAGCTGGTTTTAAAATTTTTCATATTGAGATTAGGTTTTCTAAAGCAAACTCCCAGCCTCACCCTTTTCCCTCCTGCCTCGAGGTGCTCCACATTTCCATCCATGATCTTGAGCACCATCCAACAGCCTCCAAGACTAGATCGCCTCCCACCCCCAACTTCTTAAGTACTTCAGTTTGGGCATGAAAGACAATGAAGATGGATCATGGACATACAAAAGAGGAGATAACAATAAAATTTAAGATTTTTCTTAAGATGAATGTTTAGAAGTTTATGTTAAAAAAATGCTAGGTTACTCTTCTTCTGGAACTTCAGATAACGAGGGAAAGAATGAGGGGATTGGAAGATATGGGAATTCAAGAGGATTCCATTTCTCCATCTTCTTGTTATGAGGAAAGGACTAGCTCAAACAACAAATTTCTCAGAAATTTATAGTAAACTTAATTTTCAGTCCTTTAATCAGCCTAATTTGACATATTTCTTCTTAAATTTCTATATTTATATTTTAAATGCCAGATTTTTCTTAAAAAATGATTCTTTTGGAGCAAATTCTATCAAATCTATTCAGCGAAAACCTTCATTACTTAATTAGGAATGCATAATTTCATTGTTTTACATTTGAAGAGTAAGATTGATCCATAAAACTTGCACCAGAATTCATGATATTATCATGCCATGTTTCTATTCATTCGAATTTTTAAAATATTGTTTGTCAGCTGCTATTTGATGGAAACTTGAATTTTTATAATATTGTTTGTAAATAGTGCCAATTTTTTTTTAGTAAGAAACGCTGAAATTTTCTTAGGAGAAAGTGCTGAAATTTTCTAAAGAATACAAAAATAATTTAGTTATCTTACACAAATTTAATTTTTATAAGAATTGTTTTAATTTAACCAATGGAATCACAGGTAAAACAGTCATATTTCTGGGCCAATCAACATTCTGGTTTTTAAAACATTGGGGATACTAGTACAATTACCTAATGTTGTATTTGGTGACAACTTTTGTAACAAATATCATTTT
Source organism: Metroxylon sagu (assembly GCA_017589505.3). Taxonomy (NCBI): domain Eukaryota; kingdom Viridiplantae; phylum Streptophyta; class Magnoliopsida; order Arecales; family Arecaceae; genus Metroxylon; species Metroxylon sagu. The sequence goes on along the minus strand of JACVBY030000280.1, from coordinate 176,114 downwards.
CCATGTTACTACCACCAAAGCGAGGAAAACATAGTTTCTTTATGCTTTTTTTTTTTCACTGACAACCGGCTTACTGGGCAATAGCCTAATAGTCCCCCACGTGGCAGAGGTTCTGAGTTAGAAACTTGAGAGATGTCTACCCTAGGCATTCTGACCAGTGCAATTCCACTAGTAGGCCTTCCGTCCACTTCCATCAAAAAAAGGGGGAAAAAGAAAGAGAGGTGGCAATCAGCAACAAAACAACAAACATCACTATTTAGCCACAAATATATTTCATCATCTTACATGGAGAAACATTGGATGCTTACAAGCAACTGACCTAATTGGCGGCCTGCATCAAGCAGGCACGTTTTATGGACATCCCCAATGATATCAGATTTCTCTTTTACAATCTCAGCCACCACATATAATAGAATATTTTTATTCTATTTTAATTATGTGCAGAAGAAAATAGGCATTTACTTTATTAGGTGAATTCAAGTCCACTAAACTGTCCTAATATGCAGCCATATGATTTTCTGTAGCACTGTGATAAGCATGAAACATCAGGGTTTATCTTTACTTTTTTCATTTTTTCCCTGTAAATTACTTTTTTTCTTTGACTATCATGCATTGATTGATAAAAAAAAAAAAAAGTGACAACGGCATGAGCACAACACCTACAATTTAATTTACAAAGAATGAAATCTGTAAGAGCACAGAACAAATTATACAGAATTTGCAAACGCATGAAGATTTTTTTTCCCCAACTAGCATGACAAAAATAGAACAAACATAGGCTAGTGTTCTTATTGAACACATTACATATGATAAGAGGCATCTTGGTGTTTCTTTTTTTTTTTTTTTTTTTTTCCAGGTTGATAGGAATTTAATAAGCTATCATTGCTGGACTTAAACAAATTGAGGAAGATCAAGATTTCATTTAGCCAATGAAAACAAATTGAGGAAGATCAAGATTTCATTTAGTCAATGAAAGCATAAGAATGAGGGGGAAAAAATACAAAATTAAGCTCCAAAGAACGTACTTGGGTAACATCTGGCCCTTTTTCAGGTTCAATGCCCAGTGACTTTGCTTTTTCTTGCCGTCTTCTTGCTAAAGCAGCTTCTTTCTCAGCGGCTTCACGAGCTGCTGTTTCCCGAATCTCTTCTTCCTCCTTACGCTTCCTCTCAGCTTCTGCTGCTTCTCTTTCCAACCTCTCTTGTTCTTCTTTTCTCTGTCGTTCTCTAGCCTGATTTACCAGACAAGTTCATTAATTTAGGATGTTTGTGATCTGGACAAGCAAATGCAATTAAAAAAAAAAGGCTAAAGCCAGAGAAACAAAAAATACTCGATCAGCTTCAAGAGCTGCTCTATATGCAGCATCTTGCTCCTCTCTCAGACGCTGGTTATTTCTCCGTTCTTCTGCCTCAAGTCTTGCTGTGACTAAAGATGGTGTACACTCTTCTATAACTCGCTGAAGCATTGCAAGCATTTCTTCAGGAGACTTGGGTCCCTCAATCTGAATAACATAAGATTTTAGAAAATCCTTTTTTTTTAAGGGGGAAAAGAAGATATCAGCAAAGAATTATGGAATTATGTTATGCATGAATATCTTTTTGTTAAGCTAGCATATCTTTTTATTGTAATTTTAAGGGACATGAAATGAGGGTGGTGAGGGTGGAGAGATAGAAAGTACATATGGGAATACATATGAAAATTACTTAAGAGTCTTTCCTTTTTAGTCAACAATATATTGGGCAGAAAATAACATAGAATCATGATGGAATATTCCAAAATTCATGATTATTTTTTATTTTTTATATGTACAAGATTTTCAAATTGCTTTACCTATCTAACTAGGCTTTTATGAGTTCTTACTAATATCCAATCACATTTTTATAATAGCATGATCAAGTTGTTCAAACTTCATATTATCAAAGCATCTCTTTGTTATCCATGTCTGCCATCTTATTTAAAAAAGGAAAATAAAACTGGTTTTCTTTGCGATGAATCCTCCTAGATACCACTCAACATAAGTTTCATGAAAGACAACCCAATGCAAGAGGCTCCTACCACTGCAAGGTCTGCAAGGGGTCAAATGTACCCAGCCCTATCCTTGCATGCATATGAGCTATTTTCATGCTCTGAACCTATGACACTCAAGTAACAATGGAGCAACTTTACTATTGAGCTAAGTCTCACCCTCACTTTGACATAAGTTTCATAAAGAAACCAAATTCAAATGTCATACAAATATTAAGGATCAAAGGAAAAAGATCTCGAATCATATAATAAAATTCAGATGAACATAATCTTTATTATTTCAACCTTGAAGGTAGAAGGGATAAAGAGAATAGGTTAGAAATTCTGGATTTATGAAATGTCAATGCAATTACAATCAAGCCCACTTTAGAACCGTCAGCACCCATCAACATTTGTTCTAATAAAAGTACTGTCTTTTATTTTCCTAATAAAAACACCCTTACAAATTTTTCTTCCCAACAAGCCCCAAATGCCCCAACACCAACTTGTGTTTGTCCAATCCTCCCATCCACTAAAGGCTATAAGGAACATTAAAATCCCTATAATTTCAATAGGTCAGGCCTAAACTAAATTTCTAGGCACGAATTGTGACAACTAGACTTGAAGAACGGCATGTCTAAAGTCTACACCATGGTTTGGCATTCCATGATCCTCATTCAACAACTAGTATCTTTTAACCGTAGAGACATGAGAAACCAACTCTTAGATCCTTTGCAACAAATCATATTGCTCCTTCACACTCTTATATGTGATCCTTGCACCAAATAAAAATAATAATCGCATGAGACTATGTTGCCAAATCATTTTGTCATAGATCCGAATATTTTCTTTTATGACAATCAAGTCTATGGGAAAGAGAGTAAAAGGAGGGGTAAAACAGAAAAAGAGGGGTTGGAAAAGATGAGGATAAGAAGTATAGAGAAATGATAAGTAAGGTTTGAGGAAAAAGTTGACTACTATGGTTGCCTGTTTCTGTAATACAAATAGTTCTCTATACCATGTGGAATGAGAGGATTGGTGCAACTTATAGAGATTGGTGCAATACATAAGGAGTAGTTGAGTATTAGGTTTTCAAGCCAGCTTTATTCTGCCAAAAGGAAATTTTTGTATGCAATGAATAAGAATCCCAAAGCATCATCCGAGGAAAAAATCCTTCATAAATCATAAGATATTCATCACTCCTTATGGACACCTATTTATAGACCTTTAAACAAACTAAAACAATATTTCCTACACAAGCGCATGGGGAATTACAGTGCTAACAGGTAATGGAAAAGGTTACCTAGAAAGGGTGTTCAAAATGGAATGTCTAAAACACGCACTCATTACCATTACAAATGTCATAATAACTATAAAAAATGAATTGATGGCTATAGATGTATGCATTTGAAAATGAAGGAAAAGGATTAAAAGTATAAAAATCTAAGGATTAAGTAGTGGAATTTAAAAGGAAAGAAACTAATAGCTTTTAAAGATAGGATGGTGAAGGAAGAAAAATGGAGTATAGATGGAGAGATCAATACCATATACGGAGAGATGGTTAATAATATTAAAAAAGTAGCTGTAGAGGTGTTAGGAAAGTCAAAAAAAAAAAAAACTAAAGATTAAGAGAAATAGATATATAGAATTGTAAGAGTGAGAGACAGAAAAACTAGAAATATGTTTCAAGTTAAATATATTAAAGATAATGATCAAAAAGTTGATCAAGAAAAAAGAGATTAAAGAAAGATGAAGAAATTATTTTAATAAATTATTAAATAAAAATTATGTAAATAATTTAGGATGCCTTACTAGCTCCATTAAGGATAAAGTTATAGTGTAAATTTGTAAATTTAGGACATTTAAGGTAAAAGAGGCTATGAAAAAAATGAAAGTAGGAAAAGCTGTAAAACATAATAAAATTTTTATAAAAGTTTGAAAATATTTAAGTAATGCTGGAGCAAATTGAATGATAAAATTATTTAATAAGATTTTAAAAATTAAAAAGATGCCTAATGAACGGAGGAAGAGCACTATAATACCAACTTATAAAAATAAAGAAAATATCCAAAACTATTCTAACTATCGTGGTATCAAGCTTATGAATCATACCATGAAACTTTGCGAGAGAGTAATTGAACATAAATTGAGATGTAGTACAAAAATATCAGAGAATCAATTTGGTTTTATACCAGAATGGTCAACTATAAAAGCTATTTTCCTCCTTAAGAGTATAGAGAAAAGAGATAATAATCATATAGTTTTTATTGATTTAGAGAAAGCATATGATAGTTCCCAAAAAAATCTTATGATGGGTGCTAGAAAAGTAAAAAGCACCCGTTAGATATATTAATATAATAAAAGATTGAAGTAGTTACTAGCGTAAAAACTATTCGTAGTAATGCGAGTGATTTTCTATTATAGTAGGTTTACATCAGAGATCTGCTCTTACTTGCTATCTTTTTATTTTAATTATAAATGAGCTTATTAGACATTTAGGATAATATTTCATGGTATGTATTATTTGCATAATACATAGTATTAGTGGATGAAACTAAAGTTAAGATTAATTGTCAGTTAGAACTATGGATAAATGCATTAAAATCTAAAGATTTTATGTTAAGTAGAATAAAGATAAAATACATAAAATGAAATTTTAGTACAATTAGAAATGAATATGAATGTAAAATAAAAATTAAGGATCATAAAGTTTCTAAGAATGTTCATTTTCAATATTTAAGATCGATAATTCATAAAGAAAGAGAGACTGAGGATGATGTTATTCATAAAACTAAAGCAGATTGGATGAAATGGAGAAATATAATTGAAATATTACGTGATCGTAAAGTATTTGTCAGTTTGAAAGAAAAATTTTATAGAATAGCCATAAAACTAGCTATACTTTATGGTATGAAATGTTGGATAGTTAGAGAAATACACATATATAAGATGAATGACGAAAAAATGAGAATGTTAGGATTGATGTATAGTAATGCAAGAAAAAATAGAATAACAATTGAAACCATTTATAAAAAGGTAGAGGTAGCTCCAATCGAAAAGAAATTAAGGAAACGGCAGCTTAGATGGATTGAACATGTGCATCGTAGACCTAGAGATGCACTTCTACGAAAAAATGATCCGATACATGTAAAACGAAAAAGAGATAGAGATAGACCGATAATTATATGGAAGAAAATGATAAAGAAAACTTAGAATCTTTACATTTTACAAAAAATATGACTCAAAATCAAGCTGAATGGAAAAGAGAATTCATGTAGCCAACTCCAACTAATTTGGGATTAAGGCTTTGTTATTGCTGCTGCTGCTGCTATTGTTGCATAATAACTACAAAAGCTTGAACCATTATAAAGATTTGGAAAAATCATGTAACATTGGATGTAAGTATTAACATTCTACAAATATATTGACAGCATTTTAATAGTAAAAACTATATTATAATTCAGGAATTCTGGCGAGTGTTGTTGGACAGTCGCTACAACAATTGCACAAAAATCATTTCACACAAACAGAGCTTCTTATATATGTTTCATAATGTATAAGTGGTTCAAAACACCTATTCTCACAATTTCCACGAAGAATTCTCCAATTCATGCTGCCAATAATTGATAGTTTAGTCCGTTTTCATGAAATTCTGCTGTGTCCTCCTGACTTTCCATGGCACTCTAAAGGAATATAACCAAAGCGATAGTCCAAAACATCAAGGAAGATAAGTTATATGTACAAATCTAGCAAAATCAAAGCAAACTATTCTTCAAATTCCATAGTTTCCAACAAAGAAAAGGAGAAAGAAAGTACTTGCTGAAGGAGCACCATACGCTGGTTGGTAGAGTGCATGACAACGGCACAGAAGGGGAAACGAGATGCCGTGAGGCTGTTGCTTATCTTGAAACCTTCCGTCCTCCTTATACTCCCGCCCCAAGCCACAAAGTTCTCATTCACAAACGCCGCCACCGGAGCCGAACACAGGCATCCCAAGCAGAAGGCCGGCACGTCCGGATGGTCTGGCGAGTGCAGGTACACGAACAAAAGCTTATACTCCCGCTGCGACCGTTGGAGGGCGTCCATGAACCCCTCCACCACGAACCGAATCCCAGCGCCGGCCCCGCCAAAGTCCCTCTCAAAGGAAGCGACGAAGTCCGCGGCCTCGGCGGCGGACGCCGAGAGGGGGATCAGCCGGTCGGCCTCGGGCCCGCGGGGGGCGGCCAGGCCGAGGAGGTTGAGGGAGCGAGAGAGGACGCCGCCCGCGATCCAGACGCCGAGGCCGACGGCGCCGGTGATGAGGCCGATGCCGCCGGAGACGACGTAGAAGGGGAGGGTGACGAGCTTCCAGGCGAGTCCGGGCGGGGCGGGGTCGCCATGATCATGGCGAGCGAGGGAGGACTCGGCCGGATCGGGACCACCGGCACCGGCGGCGGCTGAGGAGGACGAGGAATTGAGGGAGGGATTGGTGGAGGAAGAGGTGAAAGTGGAGATGGCGAGCTCGAGATCCCAGTTATGAGCGGAGAGAATCTCGGTGCAGAGATCGAGGTCGTCGAGGCCGGTGATGGCCTGGAAAGAGGCCAATTTGTCCTCGAAGCCCTCCGCCATGGCCGGTTCTCGATCCCTCTGCGACGATCTTTAGGTCCCCGGGTTTGAGGGTTTGGGCAGGCAGGCCAAGGAGGGAGGGCTCTCTTTCGCGATAGCGAAGAAAATGAGGGAGAAGGGAAGGGTGGGAGTTTAGAGGGGAGAGGCGCAGACTTTTTTTTCTTTGTTTTTGCCCCTTTAGAAGACCGGTGGCAAACAAAGCGCCAGCCTTCCTGAAAGCCTGTTAAAATTTCACTTGATTAATATATATGAATTCCGAAGTTTTAGATAGGCTGACAATGATAGGGCGTTTAATTAGGTGGGGTTGCCGTCCCCCGTAATTCTTATTTATCTGGGGCTCCTACATTCTCTCTCTATATAACACTTATTATTTTGGTAATTATATGCAGAGGTTTGAATATGATTTTAAAGAATGCCCTTCCAAACTTTTCCTCTTGTCATTTATGGTGTTTACATTTTATCGTACATTAAAGCAAGGCATGGTTGAAATTAGATGGTGGGATAGAAATTTTTTATTTTTATTTTTTTTTAATTTTTTGAATCGTTCAAAGAAGAGAGGAGTTGAGCTGCGTGGAATAGAATCCCAAAATTATGAGTCTTACATGAACCAGTGACAAGCATACATATTTTTTTATCGTCCATCAAACTTTAATATATATATATATATTTGGTAATGAAATTTTCTTAACCCCTAGAGACCGGAGAGAGTGCCTTGAGACAAAAGATTTGCTAGTACTCAATCATGCAAGTCATCTTGAGGAGCAACTGCGCCTAGCTTAAACCTAGTTTATAACCAAAAAAAAAAAAAGGTTTTCTATACTTCCAACCCATACACTAGAGTGCTCTTGTGTAATACTATTGTTGTCATTGTGGAGTCAGATTTGATGCTGTGGCTCTCTGTCTCGGCCAAAGTCTAGCCAGTCCTGGCCCAACAAAAATGCTGTCATTTTATTTATTGGCAGACGCAGGAGCGCCACAACCTGTGAGTCAGAAAGTCCAAAGTCCAACAAACACGTTTCTTTCTGGATTCTGAATAGTATTAAACAAGAAGTTCTAGAAAAAATGTGACACCATCAAGGAAGGACCCTCCATTAGAAAGCCCCCGTAGACAACTCATTTTTCATGCTGCGTGAAACTATTTATAATAAAAGAGTAATGCTTTCAAGCACCAATTTTTTTTACCTGCTTAATTACTTGTCCAACATGGCAAGAGGGGAATAGTGCTATCCGTTAGAGGGATGGTGGGATTAACAAGCAATTCCAGAAGAGCTGCACGTCAACGCCAATCTAGCAACACAATATAGGAGCAGATGATACCATAGCCTCCATAAATTCACAACATGGTGGACAGGCAAGATCCTATCTGAAGTTTTAAAAGATTAAAAAAAAAAAATTAATGAAACATCTGCCACTGTTACATCATTTGGACTTCCTATTAAGATGCCTTACAGGACATATAATCCTGTTTGGTTTGTCAGACAACATGGATGGCAAGATACCGAGCTTCTTTTGTAGACAGGAGAATTATATTCTTATATAGTCATTAAATGGACCTCCTTCAATAACTTAAACCATATAAGACGAAAAATAAAGGTGCACCAATGAAGCTTCAAGGGTGACACCCTCTGTCCTTTTCTTGTCAGAGTAAGAAAAATGGTACCATTTCTCTACAGTCTCATTACCTTCTTCTGTAGGAATAGATCACTCTCCCTTCGTTATTCAAAAATCTAAGGTTGAAATTTATTGCAATTATATGGACATTAAGCAAAACAACCATTTGCAAACTTCTACTGAATTCTATTTCCAAACTAAAAAGACAGAAACTCAAGACCATTTGCCCAATAAATGCTTCAGATATGCAATTAAACAGCAAACTTTTAAAACAGACATCTGCCATACAAGCTGAACGCTGGCCCTCAAATTCTACATTAAAACCCAGCAATCACTGGCTGAATGGCAACCTCCATCTCTCCTTGGGGGACAACAATTGCTTCAACTGGCACCACCCAACTGTACCAATAAGGCTTCATTTAGGGGAGACCAGAACCCAAATTTACAACCTTAAGGAATTAGATTGAACGAAATCTCAAATGTCTAAAACCTATTTCTGCAGAGACTTTTAAGCTCATCGATCAGATGGACCCCAACTGCCAGGCACCAAATCGTCAACAGCTCTGGATGCTCTGCTCCCTGCAACAGCTGAGCTGCTTCCAACCCTGAACTACCAAAAGAACTTACACAACTTGCTGTGAATCTTAACGTGATTCCTTTGTCCTTCCATTTATGCTATAAAAGAAATGGAACTTTCGTAATATATACCAATATCGTACAACCACCTACACAGTTAATCAAGTTCATTAGTGATAAATATATTCATCATCTTTGAACAGATCCACAGTACCCGACAAAAAGACCTTAGGTGGAAGGATGCAACTTTCTTGACCTAGGATCCACCTGTTATCAATGTATGATTTGAAATTCACAGTTACAGACTAAAACGTCTTTCTGTAGCTGAGGCTAACCTGTGAACAAAACAACAGCAAGTCAACTAACAGAACATCAATCTCCCGAGAGCTACAACTCTTCGAGGGTATGCTAAATCTCCTCAACAAGAACTTTAGTTTGATGTGCTGCCTTCCTTTCAGCTTTGACAGGTTTAACACTGTGACCCAACTCTGAGAGAGAAGCTTTCTCCACTTCGACAATACCTGCCAATGATGACCAGGCCTCTCCTGGCTGATCATGAACCCAACACATCAAAAAATACACCTTCCTCTCAGCAGCATGAAGCTTACGGCTGCTCTTGCTTTTCTCTGCCTTCCCCATTTTCTCAGACTTGAGCATTCTTTCACCTGCTTGAATGAGCCTCTGGAGATCACAGAGAGAAGAGATGAGAGCACTGCATCCCAGGCGTAGCAGGCTGATGACATCGTCAAGAAGTCCAATCCGAAACCTAAAACCTCCAGTATGCCTATAAACCGGTGAGCATGCCTGCTCCAAGCAGGCCCCAAGTGCCTCTGCTACAGTCTCAGGCCGCGCATCATCACCCAAGACCTTTGACACACTCAAGACTGCAGTGGCAGCACCAAATGGGTCAGAGCGCCAATCCCCATTGTAGAGGCGAAGAGTAAAGCAATAGCTGAATAGAACATCAACCAAGTGAACAACTAGAAAAGGAGACGGATCTGTGCAGGTCAGCTGTCTGAGTGGTGGCAAAGGATTTTCTGGCCCAGCTGGAAACTCACTAAGATTAGTCTCTAGAGTAGTAGAGAGTTGTGCAACGGTTTCATCATGCTCATGGAGTGGCTTGACAAGCTGGCTTCCCTGTGGGCTAAGAGAAATGGATCTAGCAGAAGGCTTTGTCCACCATGGGGTCCACGGCTCAATCAGTCTGCTGAGCTCACCAGATGCTAGAGCTTTTCGAAACTGCTTGATTTCCTCAGCAGAAAGATCTTCTAGTCCAATTTCATTGCCTTAAAAATAAAAAAAAATGTCAAATTTGGTTTGACTTCTGAAAGATGTTGATAGAAAAAGTCACTGCTCAGCAGATGTACAGTTTGTTAATCCCTAGTAATGGTGTCATTCTTCCGGTATTTAAAGAATTAGCAACGGATAAACTTGTAATACTTTAGGATCAATGAACTAATGAAACAAGAGGATCTCTTGAATGTTCCACAGAAAAAGATGTAGTAAAAATGTGGGCATGAATCAAGATAGTCAACATCTGGAATAGGACCAAAGGTTAAGCCCCAGATCTTGTATTGTGGAAAAACATTTTAGCTATTTATTACATTCTCTAATTAACGATAGGCATCATGGAGTTCAATATTAAAGCATAAGTTTCTTTCAGCTTGAGTTCTGAGATCAACAGAAAAAGATGGTAATCGATATATATTGTAATATCTTTAAGGAGTACAAGTGCTTGAGACTTGAGTCAATTGTTGATATTTTTTGTTAAAATCATTTATTGATTTTGGAATGCCATGTAGTCTTTTCTTTTCTTTCTTCTTTGTTCCATCTCCAGCTTAACTCCTATTTGTTCCTTCATTGAATACATAAGTTCATCACTTTCTGTAGATATGAATTTTGTGTAAAGTTTTAGACCCCATGTGTTTGTGAGCACGGTGAAACCAAGGATGAACCAGACCTTTGGCTTAAACTAGGAAGCTGTATGTCAGAAAACCCACTTAAGCGAAAAAGTGCAGATTCATGGTAAAGCCCCAGAAAAGATTGGGATAAGAACTTGTACAAACTAAAAAAGATGGTACTCTCTCCTTTTAAGTCATCAACTTACAGTAACTCATCTGTCCATTCCAGTCGAAAAAGTGCAGATTCATGGTAAAGCCCCAGAAAAGATTGGGATAAGAACTTGTACAAACTAAAAAAGATGGTACTCTGCCCTTTTGAGTCATCAACTTACAGTAACTCATCTGTCCAATCTAGTTGACAAATCTAGCTATGAACTTCTCTAGCATAACCCAGATGTTATATCTTGTTATAAGCAAACTGTAATTGGTAATCAAATTTGAAATGTACTAGTGGCGAACCTTCTGACATGGATAGCTTTTCATTCAGAAGAATAGGTGGTCACAAGAACTCTGATGGAAACTTTGCAATTATAAAGTACAAATTAATCGTTAGGAGAAAGGATATTGCAACATACCAGACAAAACTTTCTGAACAGTCTCCTCAGATAGCATGGAGTCTGCAAGCAGACCAAACATGGTTACAACTCAATTCTAGAGTTTTCAAATTTCAAGAGAAGGAAAATTGCATACAAACTAAATTCATTTCTTGTAGATGTAACAGACTATCATGCATGCAAGGAAATACTCACACTTAAAGTATCGTGCAGCATGCCCATATTGTTCAATGTAACGTGCTGATGGTGTGTTAAACAATGACAAGTGAGGAGCAATTAAAGTCACTCACAACCTATTTACAACAAGAGACCACACTGCAAGGTAACACTGTCAAATCCTAGCACATAACTCTATTATGTACAATAAATGTACAAAAAGAGTAAAATCAAAGAATTAAAATCTTGATAAACTCCATAAGTGAGGGAACTGCTTTTTAGAAGCATCTACATCTATGAACAGCATTAAGTGAATTGCTCAGACGAAACTCCAGATTTGGTTATAGGGTTTCTTCCTGGCCAGCCAAGGATAAAGTGGGTTTCTAATTTTTTTTTAAAAAAATGATATTAGATATATGGTCAAGGCACAAAACCAATGATTCATCTACTTATGCTATTGATGTAATTAATCCTTTAATTACCACCGATGCCCAACAATATACACAGAGAAAAAGAAGGAAGGATCAAGCTCTTAAACCCTCATATTTAGATATTAGAAGTCAAGAAACTATTCTGAGATTAATGACATGAAATAGTCATGAGAATAGGCCAAGTGTATGTAGTAACCACATGGTTTCAAGTTCCGGCTTATGCTGAAGTAGTACCAACACTGGGTTGGTACCAGGTTATGAACATGCCATCACTTTGCAAGCTGTTCAGATCTGGCACGAGTATATGCTGGCTCGGCACCAAGCCAAAAACCATTTATGTTCTTTTTTTTCAGCGAAAAATCATACAAACCATGGCCAGCACAATCCATGCCAGTAACGTTATTTGTGAATCCTTACATATGATACTATGCATGGGGATGTTCCAATAGTTCTAGGCTTCTAGCAGTATTACACATGTATATTTAAATTGACAACCATTCCCAACAATCATGTGTAACCATTGTTCATCCCTTCAATGCAAGAATACAGTAAAATTTTTCTTATCCCAAAATAAACATTATTGGCATATTTGAGCACCTAATAATTCAAACTTTTAGGATACAAAAAAAAAAAAATTCAAACTTTTATTTGGTTCATGCAGGCATCACCATAATGAGTACATGTGTAGAAGACTCCATTATTATTACTTTTCAAATTATATTCATATATAGCACTCACAAATTTGCCTAGTAGTGTTTTTTGCTGGTTTCTAAAACAAATATATATAGCCTTTCAAATTCATTAAATAAGAAATAATAGAATTTTCATGTTGAAATTCAATGACCTTTCTCTTCACTGCCCCTTAATCTTGCAAAAAGTATGTCACAGCATTATGAAAACAATTCAGATTTCAAGAATTTTAGAGGGCAACAAACTAGTTTGGGATTAAGGCTCTCTTGCTGTTGTTTAAAGGGCAACACTTCATAAACTTGATGCAACACACTTTTATATTCCTTGGTACTCCAGAAATAGAGTGCTTGCTTAGATGGCTGAAACTGTCAGAGCTTGGCACACCTTCCTGCAGTATCTTACAAAAATACACAATTGTGTAGCAAAGTCTTAAACATTTTTCCTTGTTCTATTTCGAATCTAATATGGGCATTAAACTTAATTTGTCACAAATAGTACCACTGACTAGTCAACTTGGTCTACTATTCAATTTTTCCTTAAATTTAAATATTTACTTCTTTATAACATTGATGTTGTAAAAAGTATATGGAAGTCAGCTTTCCTTTGAAGCTAAATGCATCATAAATGTGAAATACTATGGAAAGTTAGATTTTTTGAAGATTAAGTGTTGGAAAATTTGGGACACCTGCACACTTGGTAGTTGGTACGATGCCATGTTTCTAGGTACCACAGTTTTGTCAGTTCACTAATATATTGCTTCACTGGGTTCTTGGGTTGCCAAAAGACCACAACAAGTAATTTTCATCACCGAAACCAATTCAGAGCAAGCTTTTAGTGGCACAAAAAAGAATGACACATCATTCTGTGGTACAATCATGATAAAAGCAAATGACTATACCTCTTATCAACCACAAGGAAATAACTCAGAACCATAACCTGCATTGAAACTTATGATGAATGGCCGACAAGTTATATGAACAGATTAAGTCATGATATTAAAAGACAAACTATTCAGAGACTTATGATTATTTGAGCACATTCAAATTACTAGTAAGCAGACTGTAGAACCTCGACATGGGATGTCATTAGTTCTAAGCTAGTGCCCCATGGACGATCTTCAATTCCACCAGAAGTTTATACTGTTATTTTATAGTGAAGAGCATTTTTCCAAATTTATTTAGACAACTATGATAATTCTAATTGTGGACTTAAAAAGCATTTTCCATGTTCTCCATAGAACTGTCACCAGAAGATCAATCTAAGACACGTTCCATCTATGGAGAACTAGAATGTGGTGCATGTGATGCACATGTCATTTTTTTTTATATGTAGATAAACTATAAAATTTATATAAAGAAAGTAATAAATGCTAGAAGGACGACTTAAACCTCTAACCTTACTGTTAAAACAAGGAAAAGGCAGAGGGGCGAGGGCAGGAAACGTGCATGATGGGCAAAGTAGTGGGGAAACACACGCAATAGGAAAAAAGAGTGGAGAATCCAGACGATTAGACATGCCTCTTGCATAGTAAGAGTTCATGTTAAATGGTAGCATAGATATAGCTATGAAAAACTCATAGTTCCAAGGCTGATGAGTGATTTTTTCCCTGGTAAGAATTAACAAATAATCATGTCTTTTCTCTGTCCTTACTCTTCCTTGTTTTACTTAAATATCATAAATTGATACATACACTACATCTCTGCTTCCTAAACAATAAAAGTTGAACAGGCATTCTTCTAGTCCTTGGTGTCACCCTAAACTGAACCCTCCATATTTTATCTGAGCTTTGAGACCAAAGTTAGTGGTGCTTATTTGTTTCTTTCAGATATGTAAAATGATTTGTAAATTAAATTTACACATCACTTGAATTTTAAAAATAATAATAATAATAATTCATAAGGCAAAAACACTTCAACGTTTGGAGTACACTTCAGAAAAGTTGGTAGTAGATCACCTTCGCGATTTGCATGGGACGAATCCTTAACCCAATATGAAAGTGAAACATTAAAAGTAAAAAAATGCTGGGAAACAAAGTAAATGATCTTTATTTTACATGATTTTTGAAATTATAAACATGACAAATGCTTCTGAAATTCTAAATTCCTCTTCCAAACTTGCCTAATAAATGTAGGATGGTTCCTAAGTTTTCTTCTCAAGTAAAAGAAAGAAAATCGATGGTCTGATGTTGAAGGGAGTGATAAAGAAAAGAAAGCTGTCATTAGTGTTCAGATAAATCATGGGATCTGATCACCAAAACTATCCACCCTTCATTGGTTCTGCACATCCGTTGTTTTCTCATGTTTGCTCCTCCCAAATTCCTTTCACTTAAGAGATTCACATCCAAAACACTAGTTCGGATGGTACCACCTCTTGCCCTCTAAATAAAAGGTTGGGGTTCGATTCCAGGTGGTGACACCACAATTTTGACCCCCAATTGGTAAATCCCCAGTTCCATGCTGGTGGCTTGGTTTGCCAAGGGACATATGCTCTAGCCTAGGGTCACAGGTGGGGATAAGAACTACAGATCTAAAAAAAGAGGGCAGGGAGGGGAGGGAGAGAGGAGCAGGAGGAGGAGGAGAAGGAGAAAAGAATTAGGGATCATAGATACGTGATATGCAGCCATGCTCCCAATCCCATTCCCTATGCCAATTTGAATTGGAAGAAAACAAGATATGAGACACATTATCAAGCTGGATAGTCCACTAGGACATGTATTTTTATATCTCTTATTAATCAGCTACTATTTAAGTTGTAATCTGCATTCCCCCTTGTGGCCATCAAATCAACACTGAAAAGCTCAGCTGGCCCACCCCAACAGACATATGATGCTCCCTCTGTCACCTATGCCCCTGCTTCTATTACCTATGCTAATTTGAATTGTGTGAATTGTTCAACGCAAGTATATAGATCCCTCTAATCAATCTTCTTCATACTATGGCTCCTACGTCTGACAATTCCTAGGCATGTGTTTTCAAGTAGGCCAGTTCACTACTAAACAAATGAAGTATTTCTTTTTCTCTTGGATCCACTAATCTTGACTGTATCAAAGCAACACCAAAAATATTAGCTAACCAAGATATTTGTACAAATTGCAAAATTTCATCCAAGAAACCATCATATCAAAGACCCCACATGCACATACACAAGAGCACACATGGGCATACACACACAAGCACCAAAAGAAAAAAAAAAAAAAAAAATTAAGTTTGTGCCTATCTCATCTTCTAGTAGCTCCCATCATACAATATTCTTCCCATGCTAGATCGGCAAAATAACTGTAAATATACACATCTTTTCTCCTAGAGTCAAATTTTTGATTGCCAAAATATTTGGAGTAAGCTTTTAAAGACAAAACAGCTATGTGGGCAAAAATTTCAGATCATCAAAAACAAAAATATGTCACCTGTACTAGTGAACTTAATATATCAAAATCGAGATAGGAAAACAAGTGTTGTCTGTGTAAATTCTTGAAGAAGTTATCCAGAGTGTTCTCATTTGGATTTAAGGAGAAGCTCAGCACTGCGGCAGTACTGCTATTGTCATCATCATCATACTAATTATTGTGTTAAATTGATGATAGCACTTTTAGTATTTAATCTTTTAACAAATGTCTTGAATACTGATAGATTTAAGGAGCAGCACAGTTGAGAGAAGACCGCACAGTTGATTTAAACCACTATTACAGTCTCAAAAGTAGTCAAATGCAGAAGAAATCCTAATTTCTAACCTATTAATAATGCAGTTGCAACAATCATGTATTCCGAAGGTAACAGTTGAACAAACAATGCCATTTTTGTTCTTTTGATTCTCACCATGCAAAAGCATAACAACTATCAGGATCATATAAGAATGCGATGGTATGAGACAAAGAGATGGTAATAAGTTAAATATTCTTAAGAGCTAACTTGCGTAAAAATAGTAAGATGCTTAGAATGACAAGACCACATAATTTTTTTTATTAAAACAAAAGGTATTCACATTAAAACTTCTAAAACTTTAAAAGAAATTTTAATGAGACATGACCAAAACATACTTCATGCTCTAGAAACAATAACTAGAACCCCACAAAAAGGAAAATTTCTTTCAAATAAACAGACCATCTTCATCATCAGAATTCATCTCTTCTTCTGCATGGAATCGTTTAAGAATATCTAGCATTTTGCTCTTGGTTTCATCTTCAGTCTGTATTTGCTGCAGCTCCTCCATGACATTTTCACGCATGAATGATTCTGTGCACTGAAGGCTATGCCCCTGCCACACAAACAGAAGTCACACAAATATATAGCCCAAAATTATGACAGATAGTTAACCCAAAATATATCTAAAGTCAAACGCGGTAATGAATGTAAAACGATATATTCTGCCCTCTTCATCAAGAGTCTTCACAAATCTAGGAAAATCTTGGAGCATTATTCCTTAGCTGCATAATCTTAGAAAATCAAGTACACGAATTTTAGGTTTCCTAAAGACTTGAGATCTCTCAAACACAAAATCTTGGAGCATTATTCCTTAGTTGCGTAATCTTAGAAAATCAAGTGCAGGAACTCTAGGTTTCCTAAAGACTTCAGGTCACTCAAACACTGACACATACATATATGGTATATATATTTGTATCAATAAAGAGCTTTACATTTGAAATTTATCTGAAACATGCATTACAAGTAAGAATCGCATCATCAAGATGCTCAACATGAACAAAATTTGCAATGCCCCTAATTGTATCAAAGTGGAAAAAGATAAGCTCAGCTCCCCCGTAAATAAAACAATGAAGCAAACACAAACAGAATCATGATATGATCAACAGGCCACATCATCTCACCTTGTAGCACTGAAGAGAGCAATAACGGGAGTTGCACCGAGGGCAAGTGTACTGCGCAAACTGCTTCTGGCATCTGTATGAAGAACAAGGAATACAACCTTAAAGTCAACTTTGCATGTCCAAGCATCCGAAATCAGCCAATTTCCTCATAAACCTCCATCTTGCCATGCTAAAAAAAGCCATTCGCACTTAAAAAACAACTCAGGTAACTCATGATAGAAAATAAATTACAAAAATTCAAGAACGCAAAACATTTAAAGAACAAAAAAAAAAATCCATGCACCTCTTTATTTTCTTGTTCCAATATTGGAAGGAAAAAAGAAGCTGTTTGGAGCAAGAAACTTCCAGAAAAAAAAAATGTTGAATTTAGGAGAAATTCCAGAATGTTTATCCAATTCATGATAGAAAATCTTACACTCGGCAAATGATCCTGGCATCGGAGAAGGATGATGATGTGGAGGAAGTAGCTTCGGATATGACCACGTCCTCCATCTTTTAATTGCCGCCGCTCCAGCGCCCTCGCTTCGCGAAGCTTGCACTTGGGGTTGGTCTTCAGGGCCTCGGTTCTCCTGGAACCCTAGTCCGGCTTCTGGAAGCGGCGCAGTTCATTCGCTGAATTCTGCCTCCCTCCTAAACTCCGCCACGCATTCTGGCAAGGTCATTTGGGTCAAATTGAAGAAGTTCCCGGTTGAGCCCGTTTATCAGAGGAAGAGGGGACGGCGGTAGCCGGATGAGGGGGGCTGAGACGGGAAGAGACGGAGGGCGGAGAGGGCGCCGGATTTTTATCCAGATTATGATACTATTTTCTCTCGCATTTATCTCAATTTCCTGGCTTCTTTCTGCGGACGCCGGAAAGGCATTCGATCTCTCGAGAAGCCAGTCGACTCCGCCGAATTAAAATAAAGTAAAGAAAGAAGAAAAATGGAGGAGCGAGCAAAGGCGATTCCCAATCGAGCCGTCTTTGCCCCCTTCCGTTCTTCTAATTTCTCTTCAGTCCTAACTCCTAACCCCGATTGGCCGCAAGATTTTGCACATAATTTTTGTCCGCACCAAAAAAATTTAGTAGTGCGGGTAACATACCGTGTGATACGTCTCCCACCCTCACCATGTGGGCCGTCCACCATCAAAAGCCCCGGGCAAAGAGTCCAAAGCGCAACAATGCTCCGTACCTAAGAAGCGTCAACAGTCCGTCACTAACCGCGATTATATTATAATTATTTTTCAGATAAAACATGCTTTTTACTCTCAAACCTACGTTCAAAATTTATTTTAATTTTTAAACTTTTAATTCTTATAATTTATTTTTTTATATATTTTAAAAATATTATATTTATAATATTTTATTATGAATCATTTAAAACTAATAGAATAGTTAATGTACCTTTTTTAATACGAATATATAAAGACTTTCTTTTACTCACATATTAAATATTTTATTAATTTTAATTAATTTTATATAATAAAAAAAATTAAAAATATAATATGTTTAAAATATAAAGGGTTAAATTATAACAACTAAAGTGTGAGGATCAAAGTAAATTTTAAAGAAAAATTTAAGGGCCAAAAGTATATTTTCATCTTGGTTTCACTGTATGCTTTTTTTTCTCCCTTATATTTTATTTTTTATTTTAAAATATTTTCATAATTAAGTAAAATCATAATAGTAGATGAGAAATCAAATAGAATAACTCTAGAACTAATTTTTTACTTATTAAATTTTAAAAAATAAAGTATTTCTAGAAATCAAATATGACACTTCAAGTTTGTTTGATTCAATCAATCCTAGATCCGTATCTGGCATCAAATTATAAATATTGTGATCTCCATTGATTAAAATGTTAGAAATAACGTGCTAATGTGTTTAGTTTATGCAAAATTTCATCATTAGATTTTTAAGTATACGAGATTGATGCATTTGATTTAGAAACCTATGTTATTAGGAATCTAAGTAAACTTATAAAAGTGCCTCTAACTTTTCATACATTGTTATGTTAATTATTAAATAATTAAGTGATTAAGAAATATATATAATTTTTAATATATGAGGATGAGAATTGGGATGAATTTGGTTAGAAGGTTGGACGAGTGGCTTAAAAAGTTAAGAGGAGCACACGAAGATGGCGACGAAGAAAGTCAATGAAGCGTCGGCTGGATTATTCACCAAACGGTATGGCTACTCCAAGTTTCAAACCCTAGTGATCCTCGTTTACTAGCATTTGTCCATCGCCTTTCCATCTTACATCCATCAACTTCTCCACCATCGAGATCTTCCCATGTAACATTAATGCCATCCTCTTCTTCCCAACGTCCCTCTCTATAAGGCCTCAAGCCCACCTGCTCATTCAATTAACGCGTTAGTGGGGCAAAATCATATGGCCCAAAAACTTGAATAGAAGTTAATGAATAGCAGATAAATTTGAGTTATAAGTACATAACATATTTCTTTTATATCTGATATAAAATTATTTTTAAGGTACTACATCCCCTCTCTCTCGATACCATCTTGGCCGTTCTTACAACCGAAGGGGAATGGAAATGGCTAGGGATAGAGATTCTTGGGTGCAATGTCAAAGTCATGGGTAAGGGCTTGAGGGAGGGAGGTAGGAGCACTGTGCAGGCATATGCACAACACGAGGAGGGGAATATGAAGATATTCTCTCTATCAAGCTACCTTTAGGGAGAAAAGAAGTTGAGGAGCTTTTTTTTTTTTATCAAAAATGTTGATGTTAAAATCTCATCGGGAGGCAATCTCACAAAATCATTCCCTTGCAATAATCATATTCCACAATATAACTCCTACTGAGGGATGGTAAAATTGAACATTGATATGCGAACATGATTTGAACCCAACATGAAATAAATAGGTTTGAATTGACCTTAAGTAAGTTCATATTGTAAACATATCGACATGATTATGATACAAAATAATCATATCATATCGTAAATTAACCCACCAATCCAAAAGTGATTTATTTAGGACCCATTTATTTGATAACATATTAAGTGGTCCATGTTAAGCAACTCAGATTGTGTTTATTCGTGTTAAACAAGTTGGGTCTATTTGTATCAAGTGAATTGTATCATGTCAATCTAATATGATTTGTTTATTAAACGAGTTATATATGTTGTGTTATAGTACTCATCATAATTATGTCATGTTCGTATTAATATAATTAATTAATCTTATTATATTTGTATCGATCCATATATTATTATTTTTTAGCTTCGACACAGCATAAACATGATATGAAAACATGAATTGCTTCCTCTAATTTATACAAGCAAATTTAATGCTTGAGTGGATGTCTGGGTTTGTTGAACCAAATGAAAAGATCCTAAAATATTGCCACGAAATATTTGAGAATCTTTTAGGATTCCAAGAACCAAACAAACCCTTTAGATAAATCTTATGAGTTGTCTATCATTTCTACTAAAAAATTTGAAATATTAGATGAGTCAACAAATACTACATATATATTTTTTATTAAACAAAACTAAAAGAAAATAATTTTAGTCATTAGATATCAAATGCATGTCAAATAAAAAAAAAAAGAAAAAGAAAATCAGTTCTAGTTTGTAATCAATTCAAGGCTAAATCGATTTGATTGAATCAATTCTGAGTTGGTTCCAAAATATGGTCAGTTTGATTTGAAGTCCAAAATTTTAGAACCAAACCTAATTCGGTTGTTTTTAAGTTCTAGTCTGGAAACATCCATGTTCACTCTTAAAAGGCATTTGATAATCCAAAAAATATCATCATGATGATCTTAGATCATTAGTGATCCTTATATTGAGATGATATGATCCATAATGATCTAAAATCACTATATTTGATATAATATATATCGATGATTAAAGATCTCGATGATCTAAGATCATCAAGTTTGGTACATCATGGGAATCCTAGATCAATAAAAATCAATCTATTAGTCAAGATGAAGTGATTTAAAATGAAATGATAGTAATAAGAAGCAAGAATCAAAGTAGGAGTGAATTTCATAAACCATGCAATACCGTAGGTAGAACAACGAGTATAATAAGCACCCTTTATGCTAGAAAGGTAGCAAGACACCTACCTTAAAGAATGTTGCCGTGGAGACCATTTGCACTTCTTGATTGGCCGAACTTAAATTGTTCTGTTCCACATTAAAAAAGGGGATTTTCTTCATTTAAGAACAATAATTCACATTTCAAGTACCTTTTCTTCCCCCTTCCAAAGATCACCAATCCTCTTACTATTTAATCATGATAAGTTTGGGATGCTATAAATCATCTGTAAATCATGAGTTGTAGATGATATAATCCTATTAAATGAAATTAAGGTTAAAGTTTATCATAACATAGAATATATAAAATGTAATTTAGTATCATTACAAATAGGAATAAATATAGAGTAACAATTAAGAATCATAAAATTTTTGAAAGTAATTATTTTTGATATTTAGTATCGATTATTTATAAGAAATGAGAGATTAAGGATCATATTATCTATAAAATTAAAGTAGATTAAATGAAATAGAGAAGTGCAACTGAAATATTATATAATTATAAAGTACTTATTAAGTTGAAAAAAAAAAATTATATGATAGCTATAAAATCGGTAATGCTTTATGATATAAAATATTAGACAATTAGAAAATTATATATACACAAGATGAATATGACTAAAATGAGAATATTATGATGGATATATCCTAATATAAGAAAAAATAGTATTCGTAAAAAGGTGAAGATAACACTAATCGATGATAAATTAAAAAAATAACGATTTAAATGATTTGTATATATGCAATATAAGTTTAAAGATGCATTTATATAAAGGAATTATCTGATATATATATATATATAACGTAAAGGTAGATTGAAAATTTTATAGAAGTGCTAAAAAAAATTTTAATATCTTTAAATTTTATAAAAAAGATGACTTAAAACTTAGCAAAATAAAAAAAAAAATTATATAACCAATCTAATTAGTTTAGAATTAAAGTTTTACTATTATTACCGTTACATTTTATAATATTTTAATAATATATTATATTATTATTATAATTATATTATAATAATAAAAATATAATATTAATATAGTTTTATATAAATGAATAGTATTTTAGGCTTTAAATTTTAAGTCATGGCTGTCCGGAGATGATCTTGAATATCCATTCTCACAGGCGGGAATGAGAGCGATAGATTGGACGAGGGCTTTAGAGAGAAGGATGATGCGAGATCACTGCCGCTTAGAATCATTTACATGTAATTAAATACGTATGGTGGACCCCTTCATCTTCTTTTGGATCTCGGACGGATTTACCAAATGCCCTCCACAGATTTCCACTGTCAGCTGACAAATTGATACCAACCACTGATAAAACCGCTGGCAGATTTGTTTATCCCTCCACTCGCAAAATAATTTATAGTTTCTGAGTCGTACACGGGTAAGCTACTTTTGTCGGACGGTTATCACCGCTAGTTCAAACTTCGAGAGGCTTCGTCCATACTTCTTGCGTCACAACTGACAGCAGCTGCAGATAATAACGCATGCAAACTAACTTCAAGAACACCGAAAACACCGCTGGAATACATCACCATTTATTACAATAACACAAGAGTCGATGGCTCCTCCACTTTGAGTGCTCCAATTTGCTTCTCTTACCATATTAAAATACGAAGACCGAAAACCATCGTCCGTGGTTTTTCTTCGCGTGGACTGAGGTTGTTGGGCTGGCGTATCCTCGAGGGATCCTGTTTTGTAACTTTGTTGTGTTCTTTTCGGGTGCTAGGCGTCGGATCTTGACGGTTGTAAAGAGTTCTGAGTGCTCCGTTTGTGCTTTGTCGTTTGTACAGGTTTCCCAGCCTTGAGTATAATTTGTACCGTTCGGATGCGAACTCTGATGATAGAAAGGCGGCTCTTTTCCGGTGGTTGAATGCCAAACTTTTATACAGGAATCATATATTTGAAATTATTTTCGGGTCTCGTTTGCAGCATCTCCACTTATAACAGAATCAGCCGAAAAGCAAACTACCAAAAAAAAAAAAAAAAAAAAAATGATGCCTTAATGACTTCCACCCATGATGTGCAGATTTAATTACAAGAAAGTTAAAACTTTGTGTATTCAATTTGGCATCTTAGGATCCGTTTGAAAGAGATTCTGAAGGTATCTCTCTCTCACAGAGAGAGAAAAAGTATTAAAATATATTTATTTAAAAACTTTTAAATAAAAATTGTTTAGAAGGATTTTTATTTTTTTTTATTAAAATTTATTTTGTAATGTATATTTTGAGATATATTTTCATATTCATATAAAACTTTAATCGTACTTCGTGTAGTTGTTGTATTCATAAGCATAAAAATATATTTTTATATTTATATAAGACTTGAGTTCTAATGCATATAATACACCATGAATTCTCTTTTATATAAATGCCTGTTGTCTTATCTTTCAAGAAGGCTCAAACTTTGCTTCAAACCCTAGAGTTTGATCCTAAGCAAGACTCACGATGGCTCCAAAGGAGCCTTACCTCCGAAGTAACCTAGGTCATTTAAAAAGTTATTGAGAAAATTTAAAAAAGAAATTTATTGAGTATAAGCAGGTTTAAGAATTTATAGAAAAGATTCTTTGCCAAAGAAATAAACTTTATAATTTTAAAGTTTTGATGAAAAATAATTTTTAAATATTTTTTGATTAATTTTTTTTTTTTAAATCTTCTTCACCTATGAACGTAGATCAATGTATCAAATCATATAAATCGCTATTTCTACTCTTTTATTTTGTTTGACTTTCTTGTCTTTTTTTTATTTATCTCGCTATCTTTTGCGTGCTGTTTACGATAACAAATGCTATGAAAGCTTTCGCTGCATAACTAGTATGAAAGCCTAGTCCTCGAAGGCATGCAGAAAACCACTGCAATGAAAATCTTGAGGAAGTGCAGTGCAATATAGGCAACGCTCATCCCCAGGTATATTAGATCTGATCCAGACTCGCACTACTCTTGAAGCATCCCTACAAAACCTTTGGAAAGAAGAGGAGCGATCGAGAGTGAAAGAAGTCGGCTGCCGAATTGGCTTCATCCTCCACCACACCATGTCAGAGAAGGAGAGGAGTTACCGGATCTGAAAGAGACCTCGACGTCTGGTGAGAGATTTATCTTGGTGCGTTTTAGGACCATGCTAAGCCATCTAAGTCGTTCGTATCCACAATCCAGGCCAACCAAAACTAAACAAACGCCGTTGTGGAAGATACGAACGCCCCTCTTGTTCACTAGTGATGATAGCTGTTGATCCTTCTCTCTTATAGGAGTTTTCCATTAAGCATTGGGTGAGGTCATCGCTGGTGGTCGCTATAATCAAGTGAAGAACAATCGCTCTGTTTTTCCACCGGTTCCTTTGTTTCTCTAAATCAGCATCAAGTCGTCACCGAAACAGTCTGCTTGGGCTGCTGGATGTTTGGGAGGTTGCTGGTTGTCTTTGATCCCGGCTAAGCCACCGTCAATCATGGAAGAAAAGGTCCATGCATTCGAAGACCATGGACTTAAGGGGGTGTGGAACAGGGGAGGTTCCTATTTTGATAGTTTCATTGTTCCGCTGCTCGTTTGTAGGGGAACATCATCAGATTTTCATGGGGAGAGGCGGCGCTAGTGGATTCGGCGAAGGGCATCGTCAATCGCCGATGACCCCTGTTCTTAGGCCCTGACCTCAGCCCCAAGAAGTAGAGAAGCGGGCCACGGAGAAGAGTCACGGAAGAGAACTCGAATCCCCTTATTTTTTTAGCATCGTCGGCTGGGGAGTGTTCAAGCTGATCGAGCCTGGGATTTGTGCAGAGAAGAAGACGACTCAATCCTGAGCCAGCTTCGTGACCTGTGGAAGAATAAGGCGGTGATGCAGCATTTGGCAGCGGATGATAGTGGCCAATGGTGGTAATTGCTGAGCGACCGTGATCGGAGTCTAGAGAGAGGAGGCTGCAGCCAAAAGCATTGCCTCGGTGAAGGTTTCTTTTTTTCAACTGCCAGACACGGTGAGAAGAAAGAAGGAAGAAGAAAAGAAAAAAAAAAAAAATTCCATCCAGGAATAAGTCTGAGATAAAGCTCAAAGATAATTTTGGAATAGGTGGAATAACCATTTCAAGAAAGCTATTTTAGTAAGTTCAGCTAATTAAAAAGCCTATTTGATAAGCCTATTTGATGTTAAAGTAAGTTGGTTGAGAAGCTTGTTTGATAAATCTAATTAATTTAGAAGCTTATTTGATAAGATTAGTTGAGTGAAAAACTTGTTTGATAAGCTCAGTTGGATGATATGCTTATTATATGAGCTTAGTTGGACAAGAAGCTTATTTGATGGAGTTCAGCTCGTTTGGAAGGTTTATTTAGCAAGCTGAGCTAGATGAGTAGCTTTTTGGTAAGCTCAGTTGTTGAGAGGCTTATTTAGTGAGTTTAGTTAGTCGAAATTTTTATTTGGTGAAGTTGAGTTAGTTAAAAACCTTTTTTGATAAGCTTAATCAAAAGACATTTGTTCATTATTAGAGTGCTACCCAATTATCAAAGGATCAAATACATTACTATGGCTTTATTGGTATGTACAATACTTAGTTGTACCTTTTCGGGTATGTGAAGAAGGTAGAGAGAGATTTCGGTTATCTTTTCAACATTGTCTAAGAATTTAAGCTGAAATGAAGATTTGTTAGAATTTATCTTAAAATTTACAAGCTGAAGAAGGATATATTTTCATATCCATGTAGGACTACAGCCCTAATCCGTGTAGTCTTGGAATTTATAAGCACAAGGGCATGTTTCCATATTTATATAGAACTTGAGTCATATTTTATGTAGTACACTATATATCTATATTTTATATTAGCATAAGTAATCATGACTTTTAAGGAGGCTCAGCTTTAGGCTTTGGACTTTTGTCCCAAGGAAGGCCTATGGTAGTCCTAGCCCCAAGCTAATAGGTAACTCAATGAGTTATTAAGAGAGTTCAAGAAAGGGTTCTGTTGGGTATAAGTGGATTTAGGGATTTATGAGTGTTTTTGGTGAAGAAAGAATTTTGTAATTCTAGAGTTTTGGTGAGAAATAGTTTTTGTGATCTTTAAATATTTTTTAATAGTGAAATTCTTTATTCTTCTTTGTTCGTAAATATATACGAGTGGATTGAATCATATAAATTTCTATGTATGCTCTTTTATTTTATTTTACTCTCTTTCTTATTTATCTCATTTTCTATGCGTCTTCTATCATAATAAGTATTAAAATTTTTTCTCTACATATTTTGTCGTAACACTCTCAAATTTCTTAATAGCAATTATTTTTAACCTTCAAAGGTTTGCGAAGGTATACTTTATTTTTTTTTATTTAATATAATAAGAGAAATATATAAAACTTCCTCTCCTTCCTTCTATCTTATGTGATTTTAAGGTAATTAAAAAAATTTTAGCCCCGCCTCTAACATCCTTTCTTTTTACAATCTTTCCTCTCCCTTCCCCTCCAACTGCCGAACGTTGTGCGTGTGGAATGATGGTGATTTTATCGCTGGTTCTCACAGAAACTCGCATCATCCGCGAAGAGAGCCAACCAACCTCAGACGTTCTTTCCGAGAGTGCTTTGCACGTTGCAATCCAATAAATTGCAACAAAGCGTGCAAACTAAAAGCAGGCGCTGATGTTAAATCATGGGACAAATGCATCCTGACCAACTTTTCTTTTCTTTGCCGACGTTGGCAAGCACTCCCTGTCTTGAGTCCCGGCACCCATTTCATAACACGTACAGGTAAAGGACAGGATGCCGGGATAGAATACAGTTAGTTAACGACTCAAAGGTTTGAAAGGTAAAAGAAAAAAAGCAGCCCCATCTTTCTTCCTCTATTCCCCTTGAGCCATCCACAGACTTCTAGTTTATCAAATACTCAGACCTCTTGAAGGGCTTTCATGTCTTCTTGTTCTTGATGCGTAGGAGAGAAGGGCCTCTCATTCTCGACAGGCTCAAAGCCTGCAAGGTCCGCCAATGTGCGGACAGCATCAACGACCCCTTCAATCCTAGCTGATACCTCAATCAGCAGCGATGCTACCGTCATCAGCGGCAGGACTTCCATCACTAGCACGGTGGTAGTCTCCGAGATGGGGTGCCCTTCCTCTTCAGTTTCTTCTACGGCTGGCTGGACTGCTGCTTGCGTTAATTCGTTGGGAAATGACCTTAAAGCATTTTGGAGCTCCTCCACGGCATCAATCATCTCTTCCACTAATAAATCTACACTCTGAGACCTTTTCATCGACTTTATGGAGCTCGACAGCTCCTTCAAGACCCTTGAGGACTCTGAGCTCAGCTTCATGCAGACTTCTTTCAGATGCTTCTTTGTGGACTCAGGTGCCTGTTGTTAATCAGTTTCAAGTCCTCATTAATTTCAGCCGAGTGCTCTCGAAATCCTATGAAGCTCGGTGGATTGGAGTCTAGAAATTACCTGAATCTCTGAATTGATGCAGCTGCTGAGGGCTTCTACGCAGTAAGCACAGTACCTCATCGCCGCTCCAACCTTGAGGTATTGACTCCATGGATGGCGAAAGCCGAAACGGCCATGGCCAGGTTCCCATCTTGCTAAATTAGCCTGTGAATCTTCGGATGCCTTCGAATTCAGAACGCATTTATAATCCTTTGACTTTTGGGAGCACGAATTCTTTCCATCCGCTGCTGCTCCATCCTTCATGAAGTATTCTTCGACGCAGCCTGTGTGTTTCAAATATCGAAAGGCAAATGAACATAGATATTTTGCTTATAAATGGGTTTTGCTGGTTCTTGGGGAAGAGCATCAACATATACCCTCTAAGGAGTCCGCAAGCTTTTCCAAATTCCGGGTGATGAGGAGGTGAAGCTCCTCGCTGGCCCAAACGGGGCGAATCAGAATGCACACAGATAGGCAGATGGAGATTCCGATGGCGATGGTGGACATGCGCTGCTCTGCCAAATCGAAGAGTTCGTCCACGCGATAGCCGGAGACTGCGACCAGGCTGAAGGTGAGGATGAATATGGTGATACCATAATCAAATCGAGCTTTTATGCTCGGTATGAACCGGGAAAAGCTCGCAGCCGCGGCTGATGTTGGCAAAGTCGTCGTGCGTTAGTATTCAACTGGTGCTAGTGTTTGATCGATTAAAACATAGAACATAGAATACTATAAAGTTAGATACCTAATAGAAAAACCGAGGCACTGAGAATAACGGGCTCCATTTTTTTTCCTGTTTTGCTCGCAATCCAATGGATACCCAGCGCAAGGCCACCTGCACTCAGAGTCGCAACAGCTCTGTTGAATCCTTTGTACAAGCATCCACCTGCACCAGTGGAAGTGGAAATTTTTTGTCACTACAAACGATAGTTTAGCAAGTCATTACATGTGTGGATGTGATCAATTCTAGCAAATGATTCTAGATGCAACTTTTTTTTTTTTTTTTTTTTTTTAAAAAAGGCAAGATTCGTCCCTTGCATCTGATCATAGTATAGGTATATACGTGTATTATGGTTATATACTTACCTACGGTGAATTCGAATACCACTGTGACCGTCATAACGGCCCACATGGCA
The DNA here is from genome assembly GCA_017589505.3 of Metroxylon sagu. Lineage (NCBI taxonomy): Eukaryota > Viridiplantae > Streptophyta > Magnoliopsida > Arecales > Arecaceae > Metroxylon > Metroxylon sagu. Next base: position 147,210 of record JACVBY030000280.1, on the reverse strand, counting down.
TTTCTACCAACTCCATCATTCAAGGGCATGGTATAGTAGAATATGGACACTAGAGTGAGTGCGATCCCCACCTTGATACCATGGATGACCTTCCTCGGGTCGTCAACTCCCGTCTTCCAAGCCTTCTTCCCGAACCCGAGCATCTTCGACTTCGCCATCAAAACAAAACCAGCCAGCCATGTCCATGCCCTGGTGATCAGGCCAGACTCCGACTCCATCTTCACCGACGAACCGCTAGGGACCGTCACCCGCCATTCCAAACCATTCGACGCTTCTTTATCGTTCGCCATGCCCACCCTTTCCCCAAGGACCTAAGGTGGTTAAGAAGTCCGGTTGGCGAGAGGGTGGAACCTATTGTATTTGATCGAAGGGACCGTCACACGCCGAGAACGACCAGCGCGCGACCCGGTTGGCGTGGGAGAAGCCAATTAAGTTTGGTGTTTCGGATTCGAGCGGGGTGGCGGGGAAGCTCGAGAGCATGCAAGGTGAGGGGGACGGCTTGGATGCTTATAGCTTATATAACCCTGGACGGGAGTTTATAATACTGTGGATATACTGGTCGGGGGCCAAAGGGAATGTTGGGGAGAGTCTAAGTGGGATGCGTTTGTGGAAAGTGATGCGTTACATAAATTGGTGGAGATTGGGTGGGCATCGGGACATGGATTTTCGCGTTGGCACGGGAGGAAAAGCATAAAATTCGGCCATCGTGACATCGTGATCACCGTCTGCTCCGCAAGCAAATTCCCACGTCTAGTGCACTGGACGAGATCAGCTGCGCGTCATATCGCACAGCAAACAGCCATCCTGCTGATGTGTCATATGACCATTGAAGGTCCTGTTAGAGGTCGATTGGGACCGTAATTTTTGGGCCAGCAGGAACGTGACCAATCAGCTCAGGAAGCTGTTTGCTGGGGTAGACGAGACGGTTGATCTTTGCGGTGGTCGCCCAATCAAGGAGCGCAGGCGTGCGGAAAGACGCACGCAGGAATGGAGAGGCAAATGGGAGAATGGTCTCCTCGAACCGTTTGAAGGTCCAGTCTCTGTGGTGGAATCAAGCTTAGGGTTTTGAGTGACTTTGAAGTTTGTTCGAGCTAGCCTGTATCGATTGCAGTGCAAAGGAGACTTCCGGAAGCCCATAGATCTTCTCTCCATGGTGCCTTCCGAGTACATTCCCTTTAAGAGACGAAGGCCCAGGTGTATTCCGTTTGCGACGTCACTTATAAGTGGAGAGGATGGGCGGTTTCTTAATAATGGTGGACTTACAAGATACAAAAAGTATTAAAATGCTGTCACACAGAGAGAGAGACAGAGAGAGAGAGAGAGAGAGTATTGAAGGGCGGTTCGTGTCTTACAGCGTCGCAGCATCTTCTCTGTGCTTGCTCTGTGGAGAAGTTTGAAGGTTGACTGGACTGTTCTCGCACCCACCGTTACCAGTGATAAATTAATTAATGCTGTCATTGGGTAGCATCCTCGTTCCTACAACCTTATATTCCGCTTGTTTGTCCATTGTCGGGAATGGAATCGAGAACAACTTTTTTCATACTTCGTTGCTGGGAATGAGCATCAAGATTTTTTTTTTTTTTTTTTTAAAAAAAAAAAAAAACGAAAGCCACAGTAATTGGAAGGCCTCATGAGGACGATGATTCCCATGCGGCGCAAAGTGAGAAGTTGGCTCTCAGTCTAAGTTGGAATTTAAAAAAAAAAAAAAAATGAAAGGGAGGCTAAGCTGCCCATTTTATTAGAATGACTCTAATTTATAAAGAAAATTTACATAGCTGGAAGAAGGAAGGAAAAAAAAAAAAAAACAATAAGTAATGTGAGAATTTACAAAGAAAGGAACAAATAAAAAAGATGTCCGAATACTAGTTTATAGTGTTAAAAGTGAACAATACTGAAAAAAAAAAAAAAAAAAAAAACATTGAGTAAAAAAAAGAGAGCCAAAAAGAATGAGATAGTAAAATCTACAGGACCATAAAAATCAATGGCAGCTGGAGACAATTCTTTACTGGAGATCAACTTGGCAGACTAATTATAAAAGATTAAACTCCGATTCAAATCAATAGTTATTCATGCTCCTTCCTTCATCTTTTTGCTTGTAACAACTCTTTACTCTATTTTTTCTGAATTATTGCTTGCGGTCGCTAAGCCATCGGATAGAAAATTATAAGAAAAAAACATATAAACAAATGTACTCCACTGTTCATTGTTTGAAAACAGAACATTTAACCTCATATCTCTATACTGGGGTAATTAAAAACATACGGGGTCTAATATCACAACAGCATCCTCTACTACTTCATTTAAACAATGTTATAGTACACCTAAGACTTAAGGTGGGAAGCAAAAAATTCAAAAACTTGATCCAGCTGAAAGAGACTTCCATGTTTCATCCATCCATAATATCTCTTGGGAAAGTTGTAAGCTGAGCCTAGATTTTTGTAAAATCAGGAAGGTCTTTGTTTTGGATAAGAATTGACCAATCATTAAGCAAATTAAGTCCTTTCCAAGCAGTGGAAGTAGTAGAAGATGCTTTGTTTAAGAAAGTGCTAGAATTCCTCTCCGTGCAACATATCCAACATATTGTAGCAATCAACAAGAATACTATTAATTGAAGATCCTCTGCAAAAAATTTTTGTTTCCACTCTGAATAAAGTTCTTAAGAATTTGATGGGAGGAGAGGCACTCCTAGCTATTGACCAATAGAAACCCAAATTGCATGAGCATACTCACATTGAAGGAGAATATAATCCAAAGATTCTGTTGGATCATTGTAGAAGGCACATCCTGCAAAATATCTCTCAAGCTTTTTGTGAAGATTATCTTTGGTGTTCAGCTTATGCTTTTAATATAACCATAGAAAGTCCTTGATCTTCATTGGCACTGTTAAGTTCGACAGTGAAGAAGCCAGTTTCCATTTGACTCGTCTCTTAATAAAAAAATGATATAAGGAAGCAGTGCTGAAAGTATCATTGCACCCTTGATTCCAAGTTAATTTATCAGGTTCAGCATCGAGGTGGATGTCAGCTAGGAGAGATGATAGCTTGCAGAATTCATCATGGGTTGTAATTAGTAGAGTAGTTAGTATTTCAATGACCAACATCTTGATTTGTTGATAAAGTAACTTGCCATCACTTCCTACTTATTCTTGCATAAATTGTAGAGTGATGGGTAGATATTCCTTAGATGTGTTTCATAAATCCAATCGTTCTCCTTGAATAGATCTCTAAGACCATTACCAAACTTATATTGCACTCTGTTCCAAAAAGAAGGAAGAGAGTTAATTACATTCCTTTTTGGTTTCCAATTAGTAGCAAGCTTGGTTCTTCTATGATAGGTCCAATGCACATGTTTCCTCTAAAGTCTCAGGTCATTCTTAAGGTGTCGCTAACACCATTTTGCTAGGAGTGCTTGATTCATAGTATTTAAATCCTTCACATCTAGACCCCCTTTCTCTTTGGTTATGTATACTATTTTCCAATTCATCTTGCAAGATATCCCATTAGATGAATTTGAATCATTCCACAGGAAGGCTTTCCTAAGTTGGTCAATTTTTTAATCACCCAAATTAGTAATTTATAGACATGAAGCATTAGGGAATTGAAGATAGGACCGCATTGATCAAAATAAGCTTGCCTCCAAATAATAAGAATTTTTCTTTTCATGATGCAAGCTTAGATTCAACTCTTTGGATTGCCGGTTGCTAATCAAATTTAAATAATTTACCTTCTTTCAAAGGAATACAATGATAAATAAACAATAATGGAGAGGTTATAATTCAGCCATGCTACAAATCTTTCTATTTTAAAAGAGACATCCCTAATCATTGCAACTAAAACTTTTTGATAATTTATAGATAGACTTGAGACCGGGTCAAATCAAAGGAGAACTAACTTTGAGATTTCAATATAATCATTCCTAACCTTAACAAAAACTAGTATTATTAGCATGTTGCAAGATTTTTATTCCTCTATAGATCTAAGGGTCGCCAAGGCCTTTAAGGATCTTAAATAGAGTAGCACCATTCATTATCTTACAAAGCATGTTCACATCAAGAATAAAAAGATAAGGAAAAAAAGAGTCTCCTAGCTTCAGACCATCTGTATAAGGTATCCAATTTTCCAACTCACCATTGATGTTGACTGCAATCTTAAGAGAGAGAAGGAAGTTCTCCATCTATCTAATCCATTTTACTGGAAATCCCCTGTGAGCCAAGAGATTGAGAAGAATTCTAGTATTGACCTTGTCAAAAAACCTTTGAAAAGTCAAATTCATATACAAAACTAACCTACCCCCCCCCCAACCAAAAAAAAAGAAGAGTGGAAAATGATTTCATTGGCACAATTCTTTTTTTTTTCATTATACTTCTCCCTATAATAAAAGTAGCTTGAAGTAAATTTATGAGACGATCCATGAATAAAAGTAGTCGGTTTACCAATATTTGGTGATAATTTTAATGCAAACGTGAATAAAACTTATAGGCCGAAAGTTAGATAAGGATTTTGTAGCCTCCTCTTAGGAATGAAACTAATGATAGTGTAATTCATCCTTGCAAAATCCATGTATTATCACAAAGCTGCTGGAAAAGGGTCAAAAATCAATATAGATAAGATCCAAAAAGTGTTAATACAAATATATACAGAGAATCCATCTAGACCTAGGCTTTTATCTCCCTTGAAGTCGAAGACAACTTCTTTGATTTCATGAAGAATAAAAGGGTTCCTGAGAGAACTAAGATCAGGAAATAAAGGGGAATAGAGATTTGCCTAATCTCAATTCATTGGTGCCTCATTAGTTTTTGCAAGATCTTTTCGAAGTAAGCTATAAAAATCTTTTTGATTGGCACTTTATTAGAAGACTCTTGACCATTCCGTTCAACTATATAACTAGTAACTCTATGAAGTAAGCTATGAAATCTTTTTGTATTATTGTCCCCATCTTTGACCTATTTTATTTTTGCACATTGTTTCCAGTAGATTTCCTCCATGTATAATTTATGCAAGTTGAAAGATGCTAATGCATCCTAAACTCCATTTTCTCAACTATTAAAAAAAAAAAAACATCATTCCTTCTTCCCTACATCTTCCCTTGTCTCTTAACATCTTCATTCCTTCTGACAGGACCATCTATTTCCCTATTCTTTCCATCCTCAATCCATCCATTCTCATCTCCCACTCTTTCTCACCATCCCACCTAGCTAAACTAGCTCCTCCTTGCTCTCCTTCCCACATCCAAGCCACTTAACTTCATGTAACCATCTTATTTCCCTTCTCTTCTCTCTCCTATGGTCTAATCTAGCAATCCTTCCTTTCTAACTATTCTAGATTGTCTCATCAGAAACATCAATTGCTCCAAGTTTCTCTCCACCTCCAACCTCTTAGACAGAATTACAAATATATCGGATTAAAGTAGGACATGTTTGATCTGAATTTGATCTAATTTTCTTATTTGAGTCCAGATTTTAGATCTAGACCTAAGCCATTAGGTATTTAGGTTGGGTCAAGTCAAGTCCATTAAATGAATTTTTGACTAAGCAAATCATTGAGTTGTGTTGGGATCAAGTGTATATGACTCAAACCTAATTCAAAATGTTTAAGTTTAGATTGGATTTGCAGATCAAGTCTAGCATCTAGCATGTTGACCTCACATTGATTTTGATGATCACAAAACAATTAAGTAAGTTACTAATGAGTTTTGTGGAGAATCATGTTAAAATGCAGGCATACATGAATCATCAAGATGATTAAAAATGATTTCAAGCACCTAAATGGGTTTATGATTCAAAAGAAGAATTTTTGTGGAAGACCAAGATCAACTAAGAATGATTCAAGGCTAAATTCAGTGATATTCAGATGGTTGGGAGTTTGTCAAATGGAGAAAGTTCAAAACTATGAGAGCTAAGAATGATTCAAGCCTCAATTCAGTGAATTTCATATGTTTAGGAGATTTTCAAATGGAGAAAGTTCAAAACTATGAGAGCTAAAAATGATTCAAGCCTCAATTCAGTGAATTTTATATGTTTAGGAGATTTTCAAATGGAGAAAGTTTAAAACTATGAGAGCTAAAAATGATTCAAGCCTCAATTCAGTGAATTTTAGATGTTTGGAAGGTTTTCAAATGAAGAAAGTTTAAAATTATGAGAGCTAGAATGATTCAAACTTCAATCAAGTGAAATTCAGAAGTTTGAAAGGTTTTCCAATGAAGAAAGTTCAAATTATGAGAACCGGAACAATTATCTTCTTCATTTAAATGAGTTTTATTGTTTATGGAATGAGTTTTCAAGTTTTGAAGGTTTAGTCAACTCTTACAGCAGCTACCAGCACTTAGAATAAAAGATTGAAGCATTTGGCCAACTATTTTGGAAGCTATCAAGTCAAAATTATGCCATAAGAGAGTTAATAGCAAGTTTTACCGAGTTAGCCGACTAACCAGCCGGCTACTGTGGCAAAACAGTGAACTCTCAAAAGTTAGCCGACTCTGGAGTCGGCTACTGTGGCCAAGACAGCAAGCTTCTTGAAGTTAGCCAACTATGGAGTTGGCTACTGTGGTCAGAACAGAAGTGTTAATAAAAGTATTCGACTCTAGAGTCGACTAACTTGCCCAGAAATGCTGTAACGGCTAGTTCTGCGTCTCCAACGGTCACAAACGGCTAGTTCTGCGTCTCCAACGGTCACAAACGGCTAGTTTAACGTTCCAATCCCACAGTAAACTATAAATACTCGTAAATGAAATTGATTAGCAAGAGATTGGAAGCATTTTTGAGGGATTACAAGTGATAAATAAAGAGAAAAACAAAAGGAAAAATCAAGAAAGTTTCAGTCTTCCAGTTTTTGAAAAGATAGTGAGCTGTAGTGTTTGAAACTCCTTCAAAGCTCATTCAAGGCTCCTTCCAACTACCCAAGAGGCTTCTTCAAGTGCTCATTACTCCAACATTTAAAGAGGAGAAGCTCATTCAAAGGGGAAGGTCTTCAAAAAGTGTAAAGTGCTTTTATTTCTGAATTTGCTCATTAAGGAACTGTAATTTCTGAAACTCTTTTCATTGTGAATTTGTTTGAGTTTTAACTTGGTTGAAACTTATGGAGGGTGTGCCAAACCCATAATTGGTGAATTGTAAGGCTCCCTTATGCCCGGAAACAAGAAGTTAGCTGAGAAAGCTAAGGAAAGGCTCCCTTGTGCTTGTGAAACAAGAAGCTAGCTGGGTTAGCTAGGATTGTAATCGTTTGAAGAACGATTAGTGAAGAAAATTTTCAAAGAAATCTTGGGGAGTGGATGTAGGTGCAAGGAGTAGCACTGAACCACTATAAATTGCTGTGTTTGTGTGCTTGCCTCTTATTGTTGCTACTTATTCTTGCTTTCAACACTTCACACTTACACAGAATTTTCTGTTTTACATAATCGCACATACTTGTTAAAAATTTTTAAAAAACCCAATTCACCCCCCCTCTTGGGTTGCTTAGCTGGGCAACAAGTGGTATCAGAGCTAGTGCTCTTGTTCTTATTTGTCTTAACCGACAAAGAGCTAAAGATCCATGGCAGCTCAAGTAAGTACCTTGTTGACTGAAGATCAGTCTACAAACAGATCCCCTTTATTCAATGGCATAAATTACACGTATTGGAAGGCTAGAATGAAAATTTTTATTCAAGCACTTGACTATGATCTTTGGAGTATCATAGTAAATGGCCCTCACACACCCATTCTTAGAACAAATGATATTGATGTTCCCAAACCGGAAGCGGATTGGGATGAGCATGATAAGAAAATGGCACAGCTCAATGCTAAGGCCATGAATGTTTTATATTGTTTTCTTGATGCAAATGAGTTTAATAGAATATCTACTTGTATTTCTGCAAAAGAGATTTGGGATAGACTTGAAGTCACCCATGAAGGCACAAATCAAGTGAAGGAATCTAAAATCAATATGTTTGTGCATAAATATGAACTATTTAAAATGGAACCAACTGAATCCATTACTGATATGTTTACTAGATTTACTGATATTGTAAATAGTCTTAAAAGCCTTGGCAAATCTTATACTAACAGTGATCTAGTGAGAAAAATTTTGAGATCTTTACCTAGGTTATGGAAAGCCAAGATGATTGCAATTCAAGAAGCAAAGGACCTCAACAACCTTCCTCTAGAAGAGCTTATAGGATCGCTGATGACCCATAAAATTCAAGTTAAACAACATCAAGATGAGGAAGAGACCAAAAAGAAGAGGACCATGGCTCTAAAATGTTCAAACCAAAAAGAGGAATATGATGAATCTTCGGAAGAAAGTGATGGAGATGATGAGCTAGTTCTCATTACAAGAAAATTTAGAAGATTCATGAGGAAGAAGAAACATGGAGTAAAGAGGAGGCCTTTTGTAAAAGAAGAATTCAGTAAGGAAAAAGAAAAAGAGCAGCCTCCTATTTGCTATGAATATAAGAAACCGGGATACTTTAAGGCTGACTGTCCATAACTTAAGAAAGGTCCCAAAAAGTTTAGAAAGAAGGCTATGATGGCAACTTGGAGTGATAGTGATGATACAAGTTCAAATGATGAGAAATAAGAAACAACAAACTTGTGTCTCATGGCCTGTGAAGAAGAGGTAATTTCTGACTCTCAAACTGAATTTACATTTGATGAATTGCAAGATGCATTTTATGATTTACTTACTAAATTCAAAAAGTTAGGTGCCAAAAATAAATATTTGAAAAACCAAAACCAAAATTTAGTTTTTGAAAAACAAAAGCTTTCAAATGAAATTTCTGTTTTAACCCAGGAAAATCTGAATTTGAAAAATGAAGTGAACAAACTTAAGCCTTTTGTTGATAAATTTACTTTAAGCTCTACAAAACTACAAATGATTCTTAAAAACCAAAGGGTTGTTTTTAATAAAGCTGGATTAGGCTATAATCCCTTAATGAAACAAAAGTTTTTGAAAAATATATTTGTTCTCTCCAATGATCTACCTAAAATTACTTGTTTCAAATGTAGCAAACCTGGACATAAGGCCTTTACATGTAACTCACATATCAACAAGAACATTAAAAAGATCTGGGTTCCTAAAGGAACCATTCATGCTAACCCCAAAGGACCCAAGAAAACTTGGGTACCTAAAAACATGACTTAAATTTATGGGTGTAGGTGTGTCTTATAACCCGAAATGCAAAAAGAAAATGGTACTTGGATAGCGGATGCTCAAGACACATGATAGGTGATGAATCTCAATTCATTACTTTAGAAGCTAAGGATGGAGGAGTGGTCACTTTTGGAGACAATGCTCAAGGAAAGATCATTGGCATTTGTAAAATTGGTATCACTTCTTATACCTTTATAGATAATATTTTTCTTATTGATGGTTTAAAACATAACTTGTTAAACATTAGTCAATTATGTAATAAAGGTTTTAAAGTCATTTTTAAATCATTTATTTGCATGGTTACAAATCCTACTGATGATAGCATGAAATTTATTGGTCATAGGCATGGAAATGTTTATATTGTAGATTTGAATGAGCTAAATGACCAAAATATAGAATGTCTAGTTGCCATGAATTCTAAATTTAATGAATCTAGCTGGTTATGGCATCGTAGACTTGCGCATGTTAGCATGGATTTGCTTTCCAAACTAATCAAAAGAGATTTAGTAAATGGTTTGCCAAAATTAAGTTTTGAAAAAGATAAAATCTGTGATGCTTGCCAATTTGGAAAACAAACTAAAGTTTTATTCAAATCCAAAAATATGGTTTCAACTTCTAGGCCTTTGGAGCTTTTGCACATGGACTTGTTTGGACCTACTAGAACCACAAGTTTAGGTGGAAAACGCTATGGTTTTGTAATTATTGATGATTTCTCTCGTTTTACATGGGTTTTATTTTTAGCAAGTAAATATGAAGCTTTTTCTGAATTTTTTAAGTTTTTCAGAAAAATCACTAATGAAAAAGGTCTTCAAATTTTATCTATTCGTAGTGATCATGGAAAAGAATTTGAAAATCAAAATTTTAAAAGTTTTTGCAATGAAATGAAAGTCAATCATAATTTTTCTGCACCAAGAACCCCTCAACAAAATGGAGTAGTTAAGAAAAAAAATCGGACTCTTGAAGAAATGGCAAGAACCATATTCTGTGAAAGCAATCTCCCAAAATATTTTTGGGCTGAAGCAATTAACACAGCGTGTTATGTCTTAAATAAAGCCTTGATAAGACCCATTTTGAAAAAGACCCCATATGAGCTTTGGAAAGGTAGAAAACCAAATATTGGGTATTTTCATATTTTTGGGTGTCGCTGCTTTATTTAAAACAATGAAAAATCTAATCTTGATAAATTTGATGCTAAATCTGATGAAGGAATCTTTCTTGGCTACTCCACTAATAGTAAAGCATATAAAGTTTTTAATAAGAAAACCTTGGTGGCAGAAGAATCTATACATATAGTATTTGATGAAACTAATGACCTTCCATCAAGGAAGAAAGAAGTTATTGATGATGCAGGTTTACTTGAAGAAGGAGTGCAAGAGATCACATTGAAGGACAAAGAAGATACAAATGAGCAAATCAATCAAGAAGACACCATTGAAGCACTTCAACAAGCTGAAACTCAAGGTACACAAGACTTAAAAAAGGAGTGGAGGTATGTTCATAATCACCCCAAAGATCTAATCATTAGTAGTCCATCTCAAGGGGTAAGAACTAGATCTTCTTATAGAGATGCATGCAATCATTTAGCATTTGTTTCACAAATTGAACCTAAATGTTTTGATGATGCTAAAGATGATCCTGATTGGATAAATGCTATGCATGAAGAATTAAATCAATTTGAAAGAAACAACATTTGAACTTTAGTTAGTAGACCAATAGATTACTCCATAATTGACACTAAATGAGTTTTTAGAAATAAATTAGATGAACATGAAAACATCATTAGAAATAAGGTAAGATTGGTAGCTAAAGGTTATAATGAAGAAGAAGACATTGATTTTGATGAAACCTTTGCTCCAGTTGCTAGATTGGAAGCTATTAGATTATTATTTGCCTTTGCATGTTTCATGAACTTTAAATTATTTCAAATGGATGTTAAAAGTGCATTTTTGAATGGTTATATTGCTGAAGAAGTATATGTTGAACAACCATCTGGTTTTGAAAATCATGAACATCCAAACCATGTTTTTAAATTGAACAAAGCATTATATGGTTTGAAACAAGCACCACGAGTATGGTATGATAGATTGAGCAAATTCTTGATAGGTAATAATTTTGTTAGAGAAAATATAGACACTACATTATTTATAAAAAGAGAAAATGATGATATGCTCATTGTGCAAATTTATGTAGATGACATCATTTTCGGTGCTACTAATGAACTCTTGTGTCAAGACTTTGCTAAGCTCATGCAAGGGGAGTTCGAGATGAGCATGATGGAAGAACTCAACTATTTTCTTGGACTCCAAATTAAACAAGCTGAAGATGGGATCTTCATTAGCCAAAGTAAGTATACAAGAGAAATTTTAAAGAAGTTGGCATGGAGAATTCCAAGTGTGCCGGTACCTCTATGAGCTCCTCATGCAAACTTGACTTAAATGATAGTAGCAAAAATGTTGATTTAAAGCTTTATAGAGGCATGATAGGCTCTCTTTTGTATTTAACTGCAAGTAGACCTGATATTCTATTTAGTGTATACATGTGTGCTAGATTTCAAGCAAATCCTAAAGAAGCACATTTAAATGCTGTTAAAAAAATTTTAAGATACTTAAATGACACTAAAAATCTTGGACTTTGGTATGATAAATACTCTTCTATTGATTTGATTGGATATTCTGATTCTGACTTTGCTGGTTATAAAATTGATAGAAAATCAACTAGTGAAACTTGCCAATTTCTAGGAGTTAACTTAATTTCTTGGTTTAGTAAGAAACAAACTTCGGTAGTCTTGTCTACAGCTGAGGCTGAATACATTGCTGCTGGGAGTTGTTGTGCTCAAATCTTGTGGATTAAGCAGCAACTAAAAGATTATGGCATCAAACTTAAAACATTCCCATAAGATGTGATAATACTAGTGCCATAAACTTAACTAAAAATTTAATTCAGCACTCTATAACTAAACACATTGAAATTAGACATCATTTCATTAGAGATCATGTTCAAAGTAAAGATATAATTCTTGATTTTGTTAGTACTGATAAACAATTAGCTGACATTTTCACAAAACCCCTTGATCAAAATAGATTTTATGAAATTAGAAGAGAACTTGGCATGATTGACCCCTGGATTAAATGAGTCAGCTAGATAGATTGATTTTTTTAAAAAAAATTTAGGCATGTTTTTAATGATTAAAAATCATGATAATTAGCCCAACTGATCCCCCTAGATGATCCCATAATATGCATAACCTTTAAAAATCATTTTGCATGAAAATCCCTGATCAATTTGAAGGCTAGGCATCATTTCTCCTGTTTTTGAGCCGTTTGAGCTAACGGCTAATGGGAGTTAGCCGGCTCGTGAGCCGACTAAATCGCCCGATCGCTCGGGTTATAAGGGCAACCGAGCGACCGTCCATCTCCCTCTCTCCCAAATCTTTATCCATTTCCTTCCAGATTTTTTTCAAGCCTTGATCCCTCCAAATCACTCTCATTTTCCTTAGATTCTCTCTTCCAATCATCCACCCTTGCTTGATGGCTACACGGGCGAGAATCCCCCGCACGCGGCAAGGAGGAAGCTTGGAGGACCCGCGAGAGAGAGCCGAGCCTCTCCCAACCTTGCCCTCCTCCTCTCGTGTCTCCAGGGTCCAGTCTTTGTTCACGAGACCCATCTCCAACAGGCGGGTAGTTGACTTCAGCTTCCTTGCTTGTGAAGGGTTCGGCATTGGGAGAATGCTCCAACAGAGAGGTTGGTCATTCATGTGCCGAACTGAGGTCCCTATCTATCCCTCTTTGGTAAGAGAATTTTTTCAAAAATCTGTCTGTTGATTTCATGTCTGCTTCATCAGTAGTAAGGGGAGTCAGAATCAACTTGGACCGGAATATTATTAGAAACATTTTAAGAGTATCGATCGATGGTTTTTGGGATGTTCTTTCTGAGGAAAGGGCACGGCGGATTGAAGTCGTCCTTGGCATTGATGATGGGGAGGGGATTGATAGAGTGCTAGCCAACTCCCTGAGTGTTGAGATGAGACTCCTTCACCACATCATATTTAGGATCTTCATACCTCGTGCTGGAAGTTTCTACTTGGTCATTGAGAGAGATCTGTGTTTGATGTATCATCTGGTCAGTGACACCCCTTTTGACTTCTCTGAGCTGATGTTGACTGTATTGAGAGAGACAGTTAACAGACTTAGGACTGCCCTGCCTTATGGTATGCTCCTCACCCATATCTTTAAACACTTTGGAGTAAGACTGAGGGGTGAAGAAACAACCAAGTTGCACCATTCGAATATTTATAATGAACATTCTCTTTGCCGAATGGGATTTGTAAAGGTTGGTGGCAGATGGTCCAAAGGGAGAGGTAGAGAGGATAAGGTTGAAGTGTCTGCTGAGGGACCATCATCTTCTTCTCATGAGACAGCTAGACCCAGTGCTGAGCAGCATCCTGAGGAGCTCCCTGCATCAAAGAGGATATCAGTTGAGCTTAACTAGGAGCAGCTTCAATATATTGTGAGGGAGGTGTCCTCAGCTATCTCCAGCAGAAGTTCAGGGGACAGTGGTTCATTTACTGATGAGTTTATGATGGTACCACATATTTCTACAGTAAATGAGACATTGTCCCAGATAATGATGAGATTGGAGAGGTTGAAACACTCCATGACTGTTCTGAATGGAAGGCTGATGCTTCATGAGATGAGAGACCAAGGGGCAGGATCGAGCCGTGACTCAGTGAAGACTGCACGCATGTCTGAGGAGTTGAGATAGTTGCGAGCTCAGATCATGGCCTTTGGTGGAAAATCTGAGAGAGTAGAGATGTCCATTGATCTTTTCATTATCTAGTCTCTACCATTAGTGATCAGCTGGCCCCTGTAACATTTAGACCTCTATCCCAGCCATTTCAACCTCCTCCATAGCCTACTCACCCCCGTGCCAGGCCACCCCATGCATCTTATCGCCCTTCTTCGAGAGGACATGGCGCTGGTTCATCCACTCAGCCCTCTGTTGTATCTTCCACTGATGAGGAATAGATTGGATTGTTTAGGTTGCTTTGTTTATTTTTAATGTAATAGGTTGCTTTGCTTTGATAAGAATGTACTAAGTTTTTCTATGTCTTTGAATGTTTGTATTAACACTATGTAATCTTATGTTATGAATGTGATATAAATTTTGTGGTATCAGATTTGTGAAATGAATGTTGCTTTGTATTTGTAAAATCTTGTGTTATAAATGTGATATCAGATTTTCTCTTTGTTATGAAATCTTGTGTATGAAATTATCTACTTAATGAAATGTTCTTCTTTATGAAATTTTGTGGTTTCAAATATTACTTGTGTAATTTCTTTACTTCAAAATATGTATCATGAATATCCTAAAATTAAACTATCAAGGGAGAGATATTCAAAATTAAGTGCATGACTTCTCACATCCTTTTTGATTGATGACAAAAAGGGAGAGAAAAGAAGCATACGTTTAAAAAGGAGAAGAATTCTTATTCATTATGTTTGAAGAAGTTTTTTTTTTAAGGGAGAAAAGAAATATACATTTAAAAGGAGAAGAATTCTTATTCATCATGTTTCAGTGAAATTTTTAAGGAGAAAAGAAGCATACATTTTAAAGAAAAAGAATGAATTCTTATTCATCATGTTTCAGAAGTTTTTTAAAAATTCAGAAAGTTTTCATCATGTTTCAAAAATGTTTCAGTGAAATTCTCAAAAAGTTTCAGTGGTTTCAAAATGTTTCAGCATGTTTTAGTAAAGTTTTCAAAAATTCAGTATTTTTAAATGAGAATAATGTAAGCATATGTTTAAGGGGAGAAAAATTGCAATTCATTCAAACATTTAAGCAAATTTCAACTTTTCAAAGGAAAGAAGAAAGTTTTTGAGAGTAAGATTGATTTTGCAACAAAAGGAGAAGAAGAAGCTTGTTGTTCTTCACTTAAACTTCACTTGCATTTCAAACAAACAAGCTCTACTTGAAAGCTAATTTTAAATTGAAACTTTTGATATCAAAAATTCAAGTTTTAGCACATTATGCAGAATTTTGGCATGCTTTTGGCATGCCTTTGGCACGAACTGAAACTCTACATTTTCAAAGCCAAAACTGTCATTTCAGCACAAAAACTTAGTTCATTGGTACAAAACTTTGTTTCTAGAACAAAACTTTTGTCTTTAGCACCAAATTCAGCTTTTTGACATAAAATTCAACTTGTTGTCATAAAATTCAGAATTTCAGCATAAAATTCAGATTTTTGGCATGAAACTCTCCTTAAATCTTTTCAAAAATCTGATTTCTCTGAATTTGAACATGAAAAATATTTGTCACATTGTTTTCAAAGATTCTGATTCAAAATTCAAACTTTTGGCACATGTTTCAAAGTTTTTGGTACAACATTCTTACATGAAACTGATTTCTGAATCCTCTCCTAACATGAGCTAAATTATCCCAACCCTATGATCAAGTTTAATATTGCACTACTTTATCTTGTTGAATTCATTATTTTAAATTGTATACTTAATGATTTTATCATCATCAAAAAGGAGGAGATTGTTGACCTCATATTGATTTTGATGATCACAAAACAATTAAGTAAGTTACTAATGAGTTTTGTGGAGAATCATGTTGAAATGCAGGCATACATGAATCATCAAGATGATTAAAAATGATTTTAAGCAACTAAATGGGTTTATAATTCAAAAGAAGAATTTTTGTGAATGACCAAGATTAACTAAGAATGATTCAAGGCTAAATTCAGTGATATTCAGATAGTTGGGAGTTTGTCAAATGGAGAAAGTTCAAAACTATAAGAGCTAAGAATGATTTAAGCCTCAATTCAGTGAATTTCATATGTTTGGGAGGTTTTTAAATGGAGAAAGTTCAAAATTATGAGAACTAGAATGATTCAAGCCTCAATTCAGTGAATTTCAGATGTTTGAGAGGTTTTCAAATGAAGAAAGTTTAAAATTATGAGAGCTAGAATAATTCAAACCTCAATCAAGTGAAATTCATAAGTTTGGGAGGTTTTCAAATGAAGAAAGTTCAAATTATGGGAGCTAGAATAATTATCTTCTTCATTTGAATGAGTTTTATTGTTTATGGAATGAGTCTCAAGTTTTGGAGGATTTAGTCAACTCCTACAGCAGCTACCAGCACTTAGAATGGAAAATTGAAGCATTTGGCCAACTACTTTGGAAGCTATCAAGTCAAAATTATGCCACAAGAGAGTTAACAGCAAGTTTTACCAAGTTAGCCGACTAACCAGCCGGCTACTGTAGCAAAACAGTAAACTCTTAGAAGTTAGTCGACTCTGAAGTCGGCTACTATGGCCAAGACAGCAAGTTTCCTGAAGTTAGCCGACTCTGGAGTCGGCTACTGTGCTCGCATGTATGTTAACAAAAGTAGTCGACTCTAAAGTCGACTAACTTGCCCAGAAATGTTGTAACGGCTAGTTCTGCATCTCCAACGGTCACAAACGGCTAGTTTAACGTTTCAATCCCATAGTAAACTATAAATACTTGTAAATGAGATTGATTAGCAAGAGATTAGGAGCATTTTTGAAGGATTACAAGTGAGAAATAAAGAGGAAAACAAAAGGAAAAATCAAGAAAGTTTTAGCCTTCCAGTTTTTGAAAAGATAGTGAGCTGCAGTGTTTGAAACTCCTTCAAGGCTCATTCAAGGCTCCTTCCAACTATCCAAGAGGCTTCTTCAAGTGCTCATTACTCCAACATTTAAAGAGGAGAAGCTCATTCAAAGGGGGAGGTCTTCAAAAAGTGTAAAGTACTTTTATTTCTGAATTTGCTCATTAAAGAGCTGTAATTTCTGAAACTCTTTTCATTGTAAGTTTGTTTGAGTTTCAACTTGGTTGAAACTTATAGAGGATGTGTCAAACCCACAATTGGTGAATTGTAAGGCTCCCTTATGCTCGGAAACAAGAAGTTAGCTGAGAAAGCTAAGGAAAGGCTCCCTTGTGCTTGTGAAACAAGAAGCTAACTGGGTTAGCTAGGATTGTAATCGTTTAAAGAACGATTAATGGAGAAAATTTCTAAGGAAATCTTGGGGAGTGGATGTAGATGCAAGGAGTAGCACCGAACCACTATAAATTGCTGTGTTTGTGTGCTTGTCTCTTATTGTTGCTACTTATTTTTATTTTCAACACTTCACACTCACAAAGAATTTTCTGTTTTGCATAATCGCACATACTTGTTAAAAATTTTTAAAGAACCCAATTCACCCCCCCCTCTTGGGTTGCTTAGCTGGGCAACATAGCCTTTTTTATAGCTAAAATATAATAATTAAGAATTAAATATATGATCATTAATATTTAAATAAAATAAAAGTTAATAAAAATTTAAATTTTTTAATTTTGTTTAAGTAATTGATGATTCTTAAGTTTATAAAACATAATTTTAAAATATATTTAAGGGCACTATATATAAAAATTTATGAAAATAATTAATAAAATATAAAAATAGATGAGAAAAAAAATGTAGCTATTGAAATGAACAAACATGAATTAGTTTAAATGAAAATTCATTAGATGAATTGAAAAGGATATTTTGAGTGAAGAAGGAAATTTATATGATTTAGGTTTTTAGATTAGATCTGATTGAATTCGTGCCATATCGAAATTATTGAGGGATAGGCTATGAATGAACCTCATAAGAATGATCATGTTTAGAAACTTCAAGCAAAACTCGAGCAATCTTTAAAACTATATGAGATAGTTTATATTGTTTAAAAATTTTGAAATAATGGCAAGATTAATTTATCATTTTAAACATATGTTAACAAAATTGGGCGATAAATAGGGTTTGGAATCACATTATATCACTTAATGAATATAAGAGGGCTAGTTGAAAATTTTCAAATAAGAGGGGTAGTAAGTGAAACTAGTCTAAATTTGAGGGAGGTTTTAGATAATTTTTGTTTGTTCAAATTTAGAATTTTTTCTTATATTGATTTCCTTGAAATTTTTTATTGGCCATGACGAATTTTATAAAGGATCAATTCCATGCTGAGTTGGGGTAGCAAACATGCTGATATTCTTAATTTTTTATACTTTTAAATCTCTATATTAATCATGAGGAATCACTTTGCAAGACATTCTGCAAAGAAATATTTGTTAGGGGAAGTCTATGTGCTTGTTTCATTACTGTAATCTCCAGACATAATATTATCAGTTCTTAAGTGAAAGTGTATGTCATTGGATATGATTTTCTAATACGGTTTTCATTCTTCAGGTGGCAAGCAGCTTGACCACCGTAATGATTCAACTCAAAGATCGTAAATATTCTTTCGCCTTCAAAGAAGAGAAGCTATACTAGATATACTTAGGTATAATTTATTAGATATCAATCTTTTAATTCTTTACCTAATAAGTGACATTTATATTATTAATTTTTTAAAAAATAATAAGTGTCTTAATTTTTATTGCTTAATAATGACAGATTCACTAAAAAAATAATGTAGATATATGTTACTTTTTTAAATGAAATAATAACATACATAACGTTTGTTAAGTGATAAACCATATAGGCTATACCTAAATTTCAACCTACATAAAACACAGCACTCTTGTGCATGGTAGAAACATTATTTATTTATTTATTATATTTATGGAGAAAGATTTTGGATTCAAGCGGGAGGAAGAGAAAGTCTATGGGAGCATCGGCCTTAGAAACACATGAATACTATAATAGCCTATTAGAGAACTACTTTATTGGTGATGCAGTGGCTATAAGGGCGGATTATTCATGGGAGAAAGCGTACATAGCTGGGATCCATTCTTTCATATTTTTATCAAATACGACCCTCTTTTGGATGGTTTTCCATTGTAATCTCTTTCTTTGGAAAAAAAAAAAAAAGTCAGCTTGTAATAAAAATTCAAATGAAAGTTAATGGATAGTAAGTAGACTTGAGCTATAAGCACACAACATATTTCTCTCCTATTAAATGTGAGACTAAATTTGGAATATCACAATCTTCTTATAATGCGACGAGGCACTAAATTTGGGGTTAGATCATTGGTACTGTAAGGATGGCTTCATGCCATGGCGGAACTCTACCATCGCCTCATGGATAGCCTTTTTCTCATGCCCATCAACTTTCGCATACTTGGATCAGTTCTGATACCATTTGTAAGACTCCAAGCGTTCAATTAACTTCGTTAGCGGGTCGAAATCATATGGTTCAAAAACTCGAGTGAAAATTAATAAATAATAAGTAAACTTGAGATTAAATTTGAGGTATCACGCAACTTCGATCAATGGAATCGTAAACTATTTATTATATAGAGTCAGGTATTGGGACTCGAACTGCCAATAATAATAATGCTAAAACGAGGGTGGAGCAACAAGGATGATAGGGTCAATGGTAAGAGTTCGCAGGAAAAGAGAAAAATAAAATTATATGGCTCGAAAGAAAGCGCGTTCAGTGCATAGCCTGAGATAGAGACGAAAGGGTACCAAGACCACGGTAACAGTTCGCAGGAAAGGAGAAAACAAAGTTCAAGAAGGAAGGGTGGTCAACGGAAACAGATGAAAAGTTTTCTTTTTATTAAAAAAAACTATGGGTCGAATATATTCAGTAATAACATTTTTTTTTTTTGTGGGTCTCATCATGCAAGGATTCTAGTAACAGATCTGGTGGTTTAATTACAAAATAGTACTACAACGTAAGTAAGAGCAATACCATTTACAAACACTTGTAAATATAACAAATTATGTTGCTATTTGAATTTAATGCAATTATTTTTTATTATCATATTTATGGATTGTATAACATAGCTAGGTCAACACATTTTCGTAAGAATATATATAGGAATGTTGTTATATATAAAAATGAACTTTGGAAGAAAACAAAACCATAAAATCAACCACCTAAAGTAAAATAAGTAAAATGTGAGGTAACCAAACTAAATCATTCCTTCTTTTTGACAAAAAGAAAAAGATTACTCTAGTTAAATCTTAATCACTCAGCATTTCTCCACTTTCATTTTGTTGTCTATCATGTGTCTACGTCTCTTCTATTGATAATGTTTGTATCCACTGCCTAATATTTCATTATAATATTTCATGCAGTCATAGCATCCACATCGGTTTTCATGACATTATTATCCAACTAAAAGGCCCTACTTTCTGTTATCCAAACAAAAATAAAAAAAATTAGGGCTGCAGCAACTGAGGACACCAAAAATCCCCTTTTTTTTTCATTATTTTATTTTATTTTGTCCCCTCGTACTGAAAATATCCTACATATAAACTAGTTGGCCATGCGAAGAGCCTTCTAAGAGGTCTGTAAATTTAAAGGTCACACTTCGTAGCTATATCAAGCAATCTCTACTTGAAGAAGTGTTGGTTTCGAACGGTTCGATCAATCAAATCTTGTCTGATAAAGATTTGGCATGATTGAGTCCAAAGCCCATGTCTATGTGGCATCACCTCCAATCATCTCTTGACAACACATCATGCCACATTTAAGATTTTATACCATTGTCTTTCTGTCATGACCTAAAAACAAAATCCACTACCCACTTCCTCATCCACGCTCCTTATCAAGCGGACAAGCTAACGCTGGCAGCACAAAGCTTTCAACAGTGGTAAGCCTTGCAAGGATCTAAAGAAATCCGTCCCATACCATCATGCCAACTGATCCCATCTTTCTTCTTTCTGGATTGATAAATTTAGTCTAAAAGGACTATGACAAGTAAGCATCACTTCAAATGCTTAAAATAATTAAACGAAGGTATGTGCGACAACAAAAGCTCCATCGACTGTAGGAGAATAGTGTTTTCTACTACCATGCATAGATTTATCTGCCATCAGGTGTAGCCCACCAAGAACTGATCTTGGTGACTGCTTTCCATGCTGATGCATCAGGCACTGAAACTGGGGAACTTCGGCCAGCTGGAATACAATATGGGAGTCAAAGTTATGTGGGCACTGAAAGGCATTTTGGAGGGCTCCCTCAAGTGCACAAACTCTTTGGAGATTGTACAGCAATTGAAAAAAAAAAAAAAAATGCTTCAGTACCCAACCTTGGCATCAAAAAAGAAAGCTCCATTGCCACGTCTTGGTGACGACCTTGCATCTCACCAATTTTCTGAATTTAATTAAGATCATCCCTTTTTTTTTATTTTCTTCATCACAAATGACCATTCTAATCGACATGATCTAACTTTTGCGGAGTGATGCATCTCAATGGTGGCATGATTTTATTGATGAAAGTAATGACAACTTTGCTTTCTGTGGTAAAAGGAGAGCTATTTCTACAAGAAAAATTATCAGATGACATGATAATCTAGTTCAAAGGCAATTTAATGCTATTCTAGTTGTTAGCGGTTCAAGAATTCATTCAGTATGAGCTGCTAATGTAGGCACACCTCTCATTTATTTTGAAGTAATTCATATACCCTTCTATTGTGTTAGTGTGTTCAGATTCAAATTATTTCAAACAATCTAGTGAGTTAGAGCATTAAAGAGATCGCGCACAATGTTTTTGCTCTCTTCTTCTTTTTTTTTTTTTTTTTTAATGCATTATTTCATAACATCTCATGGAAAACCAATAATTTGAGGGTATGAATTCTATATTTTGATTTTTTTTAAAAAAAAAAAAAGAAATCCTACACATGTATGCTCACATTTGGTGGTCTGGATACTCGAAATGTACCAGAAAAAAGCTATGCTAAACCTAAACTTATAGAACTCATCAGATGAAGATTGACCTAATTGAAAACCTAATTCCCTCACCAGCTTTCAAAAAGGCAATGTCTATGTGAAAACCAAATATCTTGGGTGTGTACGGATCATTGTTCACATGCATCTCACCTCTGAGACAATTATAAATAACTAATGGGGGGTGAATAGGTTAGACCTAATATTAGAGCTTTCCATAGTGGGCATCCTCCGAGTGGAAACGTGTTACCAATTGGCCTCATGAAAAGGACGCCCACAGCACCTTCCAACTTATCGCGTATCATCTCCCTTCGCCGTATATCCTTCTTTACTTCTTCTTTTAGGTTAGAATTAGGTCAGCACTACCTAAATTTTCTTTTTTAAAAAGAAAAAAAAACTCTAACACCTGTTTCTCTCTCTCTCTCTCTCTCTCTCTCTCTCTCTGACGCTTGCTTTTTATTACGTTGAGTGAGCTGTGAGGAGCACTTAGCTTTGGTTTGGTGACGTATTAACTTTTTGTTTGCGTGAAACGCCAGCTCGCATATCAGAACGCTGGCTAGTATTTTGCTCACCGATGTAAAAATATCGCCACGCGAAACAAAAGCAGCGAATGCGCCAACAGCCAGTAGCTGATGCAGGGCATTAAGCTTGCGCCGTCCATGGCTTTCTTTCTTTATTTCTTCTTTCTTTCTTGTGGAAGCCGTTAGCCTTGCTGTTTGTTGGAGAGATGATATGGGATGACCAAACTTATCTCCACTAGTGCTTTGCTTTGTCCCTGTCACCTGAAAGATCTCAAAGATGAGGGATGTCAGATGAGGTGTCACGCATCATTAGGTTCAAGGCCACGTTTGGAACTAAGATATTTGAACAAGAGCATTCAGGGATCTCATTGTTTTATCAAATTTCATCGTTTGTATGAAGATGACCATATATATATATATATATATATATATATATATATATATATATATATATATATATATATATATATATATATATATGGTTATTCCTTACGATATTGAACTTCTTAAAAGTGATAATTTTGAAAACTCTATAAAAAATAAATTTTGATGGAAATTCACATTGAAATTCTTTATCCTACCTACTTTATTTTAAAATTATCTTTTAGCGTAACAAAACTTTTGCTAAAATCCACATTAAAAACACACATGAGATTATATACAAAATAAAAGAATCTTTCAATTTTATAGTTTTTATATTTTCAAATTTTGATTCTCTAGATTTAGGCAATTTCATAGATTTTAAAATATCTTCACCCCAAAGGCTTGTGTAGGGAATATGATTTTTTATAATAATAACAATAAGCCTTAATTTCAAACTAGTTGGAGTTGGAATCTTTTTTTTCTTCATTTAGATTAGTTTTGAGTAATATCTTCTATAAGATACAAAAATTTTAAATCTTTTTTGATTATCTCCTCTAATGTAATTTTTGGTTTACATCTATCTCTTTTTTCTTCTACATATGTGAAAGCATTCTTTCATACAGGTACATCTTTAAGTATATGTTGTATATTGCATATGATCAAACCATCAAAGTTATGCTTTCCTTAATTTGTTCTCAACTAATGCGATCTTTACTTTTTCACGAATGATTTTATTTCTTATTCTATCTTCTTATGGATTATCATATATTCATCTTAATATTTTCATTTCAGCCATATTTATCTTACGTATATGTAATCTTTTAGTTATCTAACATTCTATACCATGAAGCTTAGCTAGTCTTATAATTATCTTATAAAATTTTCGCTTCAACTTGGTAGATACTCTACAATCACATAATATTCCAATGACGCTTCTTCCTTTCATTCAACCCACTTTAAAACTATGGACACTCTCTATTCTCAATTTCTCCTTTTTTTTACGAATGATTGATTCTAAATATTAAAAATACTCACTTTTAAAAATTTTATGTTCCTCAATTTTTATTCTATATTCATTTCTATTTCTAATTATGCTAAACTTACATTCTATATATTCTGTCTTTATCCTACTCAACATAAAATCTTTAGATTTTACTGCATTTTTACATAATTCTAACTTATGATTAACCTCAACCTTAGTTTTATTTACTAATACTATATTATCTACAAATAATATGCACCATGTAATGTTATCTTGAATATATCCAGTAAGCTCATTCATAACTAAAGCAAAAAGATAAAAATTAAGAGTAAATCTTTGATGTAAATATATTGTAATAAAAAATTTACTAATATTTTCACTAATGATTTTTACACCAATAACTGCTCCATCATACATATATTTTATTACATTAATATATCTAATGGATACTCTTTTTTTTTCAATGCCTACATAAGATTTTTCTAAGGACTCGATCATATACTTTCTTTAAAGTAATAAAAACCATATAAAATCATTAACCTTCTAAGAAGGAAATTAACTTCTATAGACAACCTTTCTAATATACAATCAAATTTATTCTCTAATATTTTTATACTTTATCTCAACTTATACTCAATTACCCTCTCTTAAGTTATATAATATGACTCATAAACTTTTGAATATCTTTTTTTATTCTTATAAATTGGTACTATTATACTCTTCCTTTATTCATTAGATATCTTTTTACTTTTTAAAATTTTATTAAATAAATTTGTCGCTCAATTACTTTAGCCACCTAAATATTTCCAAACCTTGATGAGAATTTTGTCAGATCCTATAGCTTTTCTTATTTTTTATTTTTTTTTCATAGCCTCTTTTACTTCAGATATCCTAATTTTACAAGTATATATTATAAATCTATCCCTAATGAAATTAGTAAGACATTCTGAATTATATATATGATTTTTATTTAATAAATTATTAAAATAGCTTTTTCATCTTTCTTTAATCATATTCATCTTAATTAAAACTTTTTGATCCCTATTTTTGATACATTTAATTTGAATCATATCTCTAGTTTTTCTTTCTCTTAGTCTTGCAATTCTATATATATCATTTTCTCTATTCTTAATTTCTAACTTATAATATAATTCTTCATATGCCTTATATATTATTTTTTTAACTTCATTCTTAATAATCTTACAGCTTTCATATGTTTTTCTATTTCTATATTGAAATACTTTTTCTACGATACTCTTTTTAGCATAAACCGCTAATTAAATTTTCTCATTTCACCATCAATTTTTTTTAGTACATGACTCTTTTTTTTGACTCCTTTAACACCTCTATAACTATTTTTTAAAATACTATTAGCTATCTCTTCTCATAATGTATTGATTTCTCTATCTATATTTTATTTTCCTTCCATCATCATTTTATCTTTAAAATTTATCAGTTTCTCATTTTAAATTTTATCACTTAATCTTTGGATTCCTATATTCTTTTAGTTCTCCATTTTCGAATACATACATCCATAACCATCAATTTATGTTTTATGGTTAAACTCTCATGTAGTATAACTTTACAATCTTTACAAATCATTCAACCGATTTTTTTAGCAAGAAAAAAATCTATTTCATCAGTATTATATCTACTTTTAAAAGTTATTACATGAAAGCCCTTCTTTTTGAAATATGAGTTGATTCATACTAAATCATATGCAATTGCAAACTCTAAAATGACATTTCTTCCTTTATTTTTATCTTTGAATAGATAACCTCTATGTACTCTTTCAAAACATATATTACATTTTCCTATATGTCCATTAAAATCTTTTTGGATAAATATTTTTTTCACTAAGAATCTTTTGAATTAATCCATCCATGCTTCTCAAAAACTTTGCTTTGTTGCATTATTTAAACCTACATGAGAAGCATAAGTACTAATAATATTAATTGACTCCTTATCTAACATCAATTTAATCAAAATTATGCTATCTTTTATCCTCTTAATATGTGTAGCATTATCTTTTAGACTCTTATTTATAATAATTTCTATTCTATTTTTATTCCTATTTTTAGCTATATACTAAAGTTTAAAGCAATTAGCCTCTTTTACTTTTTTTCGTATCTACTTAATCCCTTATAAGCAAGCTACATTAATTCTCCTCCTAGTCATGATATTTGTGAGTTCCATTAATTTTTTAGTTAATGACCTTATACTCCAAATTAATAAATATATTTTATTTATTTTATTTTTATTTTTATTTTCTTGAGCTATCTTCTTTATCCCTACTTATTTATAAAAGTATGAGAACCTTGCTTAATTTCTGTTATATTAGGACATCGATGTAATGCGTTATTATTGAAGACTATCCTAACTATCCTTACAAAATCATTCTAACTATTCTTATAAAAGTTTTCCCTGCACTCAAGATGGAATGCAATAGTTTTATAAGGTGTGACTATAATTTTACGTTGACCGTTATCCTACCATAATTCTCCTACATTTCTTGTTGGCTATATATAAAATTTTTTTGGGTTACGAATTTGATTTTTTAAAAAAAAAGGTTAGAGAATTGGTCCAATCATTTAATGGACATGGTAATGCCGATTGGTGTTCGTACGGAAACCCTCTCTCACATGGATGAAAAAACACAAGATATGTTAACAAAGCAACTAGTTGATTCTTTGACAGAAATACAAAATTATTTTCTTAGAAAAAATATGTATAATAAAAGTATAGTGAGAGCCTTGATGCAAAAGCGTTTCTTCCTCACCATGTTTTAGGTGATAGCCCAAATTATCAAAGACGTCTGCGTTATTTTAAATTTTTATCAGCATTGGTCATAATTTCTTCAAAATCAAAAAACCTTACGGTGGAGAGAAAAAAAAAAGCTTATTAAATTTTCATTGAGATAAAAAAAAAAAAAGAGAGAAAACAAAAAGAAACAAACAGCCCTTGGAGGCTAGGCCGGCAAACTCAAAGGTAAAAACAGCATCACACATGATTTTAACAGCTTTTATAGTTTAATGAACTGAATCCAACTACGAAGTTCAAGCACGTTGAAGCTTTTTAGATTTTCTAAGTTTTTCTCAGTTTAGATTAAATTATTGATGATGTTCAGTATTCCAACCAAGCATTAGGCAATAGCATGAAAGACTGAAAATGTTCAAGGATTGCTAGGTAACTAGATTTAAGAAAAATAAGGTTCCATATAAACAATGACCAAAACTAATAGAAGGATTTTGAGTGTGCAGTCCACAATTTAACCTTCTAAATTTTGCCAACCTTGTAGAAACAATATTGTGACCGTTGCTTAAAGTCTAAACGCATACCAACCACGGAAGGGCACCATGGATCCGACATCAAGTTGTTTATATAAGAGAGAGAACGTTTAACCATTGAATGATTAAAATGATAAAATATTAGGGATGGCGACGGAGAGGGATAGGACTAGGGGCTCAAATGCACTTCCTCATTTCCGTAAAAAATGATCTCCATCCACATTCCGTCTCTATAAATAGAAATATTTTTTTTCTCCATCCTATTGATAAATCTCATTCCCACCCACATATATGATTTTTTTTATGTAAAAAAATATAAAATTAATAATAAAGCTGTAAGAATAAAAATGAAGGTAATGGAAGAGAAAATTAAATTTTTGCCATTGTATAGCCTATTGCCAAATTGAACACAACCGATTCAATGTCAAGAGTATTTGGAGAAGGGTACTGCCATTGTATAGCCTATTGCTTAAAGTCATAATTTCCTTAAACAACATAAGTTTTCGCCTGCCATACACAGAAGGTGATGGCCGAACCTCATTTTCTCCTAGAGTAACACAGGTTCCGGCCTCGGGCCACTCTACGATTCAGCTTAGGCCAGGCTGTACCCTTCTGAGATCACATCAGGAGTAAAATGAGCCTTGTACAATGTTCTCTGGGCCCAGGTTGGGGGTGGCCCAACCTTATCGGAATAGATTCGTTGATGACACTGTTCTAAAACATGCCACAGCCACAACCACAACCACAACTTGCTTAATAGTCTTTACGTACAGCGAGAAAAGGACGGATGGGAGCTCAGCTATGGCAATCAACTGTGTGATGCTTGCAGGCAAACAAATACATTCATTACTCGCACGCAAAGCAATATTTGCTGCACGGACACAGGACCTAACAGAATTTGACTACTTGATGATAACCACCCTAGTTGATGACAACCATTGAGGTAATTTGCCAATGAGAAAAACTGTAATATGTGAGAACAGAGCCTTCTCTCCATTGGTCCAGCAAGTAGAACCCACTCTGTATCACAAAAACTTTAACATGAGGATCTAATGAACAAGGTTCATAATAAACTGGCAGTAAACTTGATATGTGTAAGAATTAGGTAGGTTACTCACAAACAGCAAGAGATAAGAAAAAGGTAAACGGATGGGAATAAAAGGTCTAGATATTTTAATAATCACGTCCATCATTACAAGAGGACCACAGCTGAATAAATGTGGACTGCCAGCAAGAAAATATGCCCGCAGGCACCGGTTAACCAGCAGAAAGAGCTTTTGCAATGCTGATATTGGAATTGGGCATCAGCATCATTCCTTTCATTCTCGCTCTGGCAACATGCAGACGGTTGGTGCTTCTTGCTAAAGCTTCAGCAACTTCTTGAAAGTATAATGTCCACAGATAGCATCTCCAGCCATTGGGAGCCGCTTGGAGTTACTTAATTTGATGACTTCAACAATACAGTACTAAGAGCTAATCCTACAGCACACATATCCAAGCATCAAACTTACCAGGTGGGAAAATCTCTGGAAACTCATTTTAATCATTTCACTAGTGATGATGAGCATAACCACTTGACGTGTTGCTTTCTAATTTGATTTGCTTGTTGTAATTTTTATTTTTCAATGAGTGACTCTGGTAAACAGAATATTATGTAGTGACGAAATTACCTGATTGATATTCTCTTCTGTTCGCTAAAATTTCTCAAAGATCCATTTATTGGAACTTCAAGGAGGAAAATGCTCAAAATCCATTGAAGGAAAACCAGACTGGGCTATTTTCAGTCCTCGCAGAAGACTTTTTGCCGTTTCCCTTTCCTGCAAAATTTAGCAGGTCCAAAACAAGAAAATTATGGCTATCGGGATGGAACTATGGAAGAAAAAAAAGGTTGAATTATTAAAACAAGGGAAGCAAACTATTTTCATTACTCTCATATGAACAAATCCCTTGGGAAGAACATAAAAAATAAAATTGTGTAAGAGTTCTCCTCAAAGATGAGATCACTTACAGGACCAGTATAATCTAAGAGCCTTGTGCAATAGACCTCTGCTTCCTCAAATCTTTTCTCGGCTTTGTAGTGTCTAGCAAGGAAAAGTAGAGCCTCAATCATATTTGGCCCCTGCCTCTCTTCAGCTTCCATCCTCTCCAAATCTTTCTTGTAGTAAAATGCAGCCTGTTCAGAATGCCCAAGAATACAGTGCAGCTTTGCAAGTTGATGTAGCGCTATCCCTTCCCTGTCATTACTGTTAGCGGCCCTAGTGTAACACTTAATTGCCTCCTCAAGCATCTGAAGTGGTGCACTTTCATAGCACTGAGCCATAGCAATCCAAAGCCGGGCATCATTAGGCTGCAAGTAAGATGATTTCCGGAAGTAATAAAGGGCGTAGAAGGGCATACTCATCATCTCATATGTCTGCCCCAAACCATACCAGGCACGGTAGTCCCGGGGATTTATATCAACAGCCCTCCTATATGCATCAATAGCAGCTGGTGTATTTTTCATCTCAACATACTCATGACCCATCAGAGTCCATGCTGAGAGGTATTTTCTGTTAAGTTTCAGTGCCCTTCTAAAGTACAGAACAGATTTCTCATGCTGACCCTTTAAACTGTAGTAGTTTGCAATAATGCAACATGACTCAGGTCGATATTTATCAGTCAAAAATACCCTGTGGGCAAGGAAACTGAGAGCAGAGAAACATTCTTTTGCATAAAGTAAATTTGAGTAAATGTCCATGGAATCCACACGATATGGGTCGGTCCTCAGGAGTTCATCAAAGATCACTTCAGCTTCATCAAGTTCCCTCAAATTATAATGAGCTGTTGCAATTTGGGCCTGGATGTAATCACTGAACCGGAAAATACCCAACAAACATTCATATCTTTTCAAAGCTTCTTCATGCATCTTGAGTTCTTGATAGGCACTAGCAAGAAAGAAATCTTTCATCCAGTGATTTTTGAGATTTAGATTGTTTAGAATGTCTGTTGTAGTGCATAGAGACTGAAGTTCTGACCAAGCACTCCAGTTCCAAGGGTAGCTGTTTACAGATTCAACAAGCACAGTTATAGCCAGGTTCTCACAACCCTTATCCCTCAGTATGATGCCATACAAGTACAGACCAAATGAATCAACGGCACCAGTTCTGCGGAGTTTGGATAATTCCCTTTCTAAAGAAGCCAATTCACTGTTCACAGCATCACTCTTGCCTAAGGACCCCTCAAGTTCTATCATCTCTTCTTCTTTTCGCTTTTCTCCTGCCTATAATTTGAAGAGAAATTCAAAATCAAAATTATGGGAGGCAAAAAGATTTGGATCATCCAGCCTTCAAGTGAACATGAAAAATGAATTTAGGAAAATAATGCAATTACTTTATAAATTAAAAGACCTGCAAGAAACCGAGAAAGGGATTCTGCTAACAACTGTAATCCTACATCTTTGCATAAATTTTAAAAACCAAAAGGCCACATTTACCTGTTGGACATAATCAATCTAATTGAAAATATTGGATAATTATAAATTAAGGTTCACTAAGTAAATGCAAAGTCAAGCTCCAAACTAAGTCATGTGCTCATCATATACCAAATCTATCCAAAACCCACAGGTCCAGTCTAGTTACTACAATCTAAATTTATTTGTTTTGAA
Source organism: Metroxylon sagu (assembly GCA_017589505.3). Classification (NCBI taxonomy): domain Eukaryota; kingdom Viridiplantae; phylum Streptophyta; class Magnoliopsida; order Arecales; family Arecaceae; genus Metroxylon; species Metroxylon sagu. The sequence continues at coordinate 116,626 of JACVBY030000280.1, read as the reverse complement.
ATAAATGACTCTGGACATGTGATGTACAATTATAGATTAATGTGCCAGTCCTCACAGTTGGCATGGCATGACACATACTGCGCCCATGCCCTAAGAGGACAAGACACTAGCACTAGCATGGTGCCATATGCAAGCTGGTGCTCGGCACATCTACTATGCCAATGTGTGCCAAGCATTGGCACGGTATGGAACAATAAGATGATGCCACCACAAGGCTAGCCCTCCACTGGGAATGATATATTTTAATCCTTTCACCAAAGGATGTTTATGGGGCTCCTATTCATTTGGCTTGCTTGTACATTCATAATGAGAACTTCCACACCAAAAGTTATGATCTTCTCCATTGTCTAGACTCTTTCCCGTTCTCAAGAAATTTTGGAGGATTCCTCCTTGATTGTGTGAGCTTAAACTGCGACCGATAAGGAACATCTCCCTGCTCACCAACTAGACATATAGGTATTATGGCAAGACACTCCGGCAAAAATTACCTTGGCTCAGAATGTAACACTATTTTTTCGAGAGAGGACATTGGATTAGCATCCAGTCATAAAATCAAGTCAATCTATTGAGTCTTTTCAACTTCGAGTTATGTTATACAAGTTACCCCATATTTGATAGGAAAAGGCTTGGGTAATGATGATCCACAGATGTTTGCCGAAACATAACAGGCACTAGATTCAATAGTGTTGCTTCAAGAATCCAACTACACACAGTAACTTTTATTGATAAATGTATCAACTTTATCAAAGTCTAATTTTACAGAAGGAATCTCATTATCAACTCTGTCAGAAATCAACTTAAGTTGAATTTACAATTTGTGTATATTGAAGTTCCTTAAATTACATAGCTGCTTATTGCAATACCAAAATCAACAGTGGTTTAAAGCATGTTGTTTGAGAGGTGACAACATTCAATACATCACCATCAAAGCAAAGACATCCGTAGTTTCCTGCTCAGAACTCTTAAATGTAAATGTACCGATCACTACCTCAGTGCTTTTTATTATTTTCTAAAGCTTTCATATGAGTGCAATGCTAAAATTGAAAATTTACTTCATTTGCTAATACTAAGGGCTACTAAATTAACAGGACCTCATTATCCTTCCTTCGGTCTTCAGAGCATCCTTTCCTTGTCATTCTCCTAAACTTATGCATAACACTTGCCTCTTTTCTGGATTTTAAGAAAAAAATAAGAGAACATCCATGTCTGGATCCTTGTAAAAGAATTCAGCAAAAATCATACAACAAAATTACATCTCCCATTAAAAGTTTTGCCTTTTGTGAATGCCAATCTATCTATATACTTGTATGGCTGCTAATGAATATTCAAGAATCTTTCAGACTTGTACTTTTCACTTCATGAAGTGAAAATTTGTTTCTTTATGCCTTCTTCATTTTTCCTATTCTATCACTGGTCCCCACTATCCGTTCCCATCCTTTCAAATTATAACATAGGGTCTCTGCCCTGTAGACAGAATATGATGGCTTTTCAACTTTACCCTCATCCATACCCCTTCTATCCTCCAGATAATTTCTTTTTTTTTTCCAGTTATTGTTAGTGTTAAGTTCTCAACAACATTATTTTCTTGTTATAACAGGCTCCCACCTTTATAACAGCCATAACGGTTGTTATGTGTTCCACAATGCTTGATTTCAATTTTTTTTAATATAAAAATAGTAAGTGTTATAATGGTTGTGATGGTGAAAAATAATGGACAGTAAGGAAAAAAAGTAAAATTGTATTATTGTTTGGATTACTATTCATTTAATCAAAATGTTAATTTTCAAGCAGTACATGCTCTTTTGGAAAAAAGATGGTGCATAAATTTGAATCCTGGAAAAAGTTATCTTTATTCACAGAAAAAATACAAATGCAAACAATGGCTATTATTTATATTATAGCAACCCGTTGTCACACCAAATAACCCATTATAGCAGCTGTTATTTTACTTTAACTGTATACAGTGTAACCACAGGTCCCAAAACCATTATAATGGCCATTATTATAAACCTTGATCAGCACACTCCTTAATTTACTCCCTTCTATTTAATAAAAGCACTCAATATAAACTGTAAATACAAGACAAAGGACAGAAGAAGCACATGATATGAAGTCAGGAACATATTTATCAAATTTACTCCAAGCCAACAGATATTGATATTGAGCCATCTAACAATGCTCCCTTCTCTTGGTAAAAGAATGCACATAGCATGTGCAAAATATGAGTTCATCTAAGCATAAACATCAAGCATTGCACAATTAGTTCATGTCTGCTTGTTATTTCATATATTTCAAGCACTTCTTTTCTTGAAGCCTCAGGATTTTGTTGCATGCACCATGCCAAATTAACCTGTTCTCCATCACCTATGATTAACATAATTAGCATGCATCATCTGATTTTATCCATTCATCATCTATTGTTATTTAATTACTACATATCCATCTCATCATACTTATTCATCCATATTCCTCTTGTTCGCTCAGATTCTTTGTTTTTCCACCATTTTGGTTAATACAACATAGCAAACCTCTTTTCAATTTACATATTTTCATCCTAAAGTTGCAAATGAATAAATCCTTCTGATGTCACACCTTCAAAAGCACCTCCCCACTTCATCCATCCAATTCCACACATATTAGATATGGCTTCGTGCATCTATAACATTACAACAGATGATGGATAATTTGAGTTAAATATCTGAGATTTATGCCTCAAATTGTCCCTAGGCTTACACCTCATTGTTTTTAGGTTGTACCATCTCCCTAGCCACTAGCATTTAAAACAACATGGATTTCTAGGCATCATCCAACACTATATAGTATGCAAATAGCGTATGTGAGATGCATCTTATTGAATCATGCTACCAAGTTCAAATAGGATGGCTATGTATAGGCCCTTCTATCAGCCCCTTGAACCAAAGGACTCCCCTATCTTCTAGTAACTATAAATGCTTGGTATGACTCTAGCATATGTCCTTGGTGATTCCAATAATATCATTTAACCAAATGTATTTTCTTAGCGCCTACTGAACCATCTTTCTTGGTATTTTATCATACTTTTCCTGAACAGATAAAAACATCATGCACACTTTTTCCATTTTAAGTCAAGCTAAGCAAGATGATAACCTCTGTTATTGACCTTCCTAGTATTAATTCAAACTGCTTATCTCAAGCTGCCATAAACATTTGTTCTATCACCATTTCTTATCAATTCATAATGCAACTAGCATGTCTAGTTTCACTATAGTTAGCGCTATTTTGCCTCCATTCTCACCCCCTCCCACCCCCCCTCCCCCTCCTCTCTTTTCCTTATAAACAGGTACTGCATTACGTCTTCTTTAGGTATTGAGCATTAATAAAAATCAAATCAGGATTAGTATTGTAGTTTGAGTTTCCTTCTAGTCTCTAACTTTCTATAGTTATCAACACAATAATCATCCATCTTCATACAAGATTTAGACTAGCATCAATGGAACAAGAAAGGTTGTGCTCATCTCCTCTGCCAATTTACAAAGAGGATGCCTTCAACCGAAAAAAGGAACCAAACTTCATAAAATTGGCATGGCTTTAAAAATTTAAATAGATGAGCTTATCATTGCCCCAAATAAACAAACCTCATCCCTGCTATATCAAGTGGTTTTACTAGTCAAGATACAACCTAATAAAGCTTAAGAATGCTATATAGTAGTTAAACTGACATACACCATCTCTGGGTTAATGCCAACTTCTTGCTAAAGGTGACTCTAGACCTACCTTATTGCTCACATTGCTTTGGCTCATGCAACTAAGACAACTATCTAAGATTCCCCTAGACTTGGAAAGAACTAAGAAGGAAAAAAGGTGGGTGGGGGGTGTGGGGGGTTAAGGAGCAGCTTTAATATAAACAAAGGCATTCATATTCTTCTCCAAGAACAAATTATGAGCTAAAAGCCCAAAGTGAACCAAGATTCCCTTTAAACAAGACAAATGCTTATATTCTAGGAAGCATCTAGATAGACAAAAGTTCTCATAGATGGGTCAAAATTGCAGTTATAATGTATCCATTACAACATGCCTAAGGAAGCCTAATCGCAAGTACGTGGATGACTAAGTCATGGAAGGGCCACGCAAGCCATGTGATGTGACTTCTACAGCAAGTCACTCTAGTTGTGGGTTAAGTTTGTGGAAGTCGAGTCTTTTAAGCACTCCTAGTCTTTGTAGCTTATTGCACAAATAATGTATTTAGTTGGGTGAATCATGTAGTTGAGATAATGTAGAGTTATTGGGTAAGGCTAGTGGGTTAGTGACCTAATATTGTGGAATTAGTTGAGTTCTAACTTCTATGTTGTAGAGAATTGAGAATGTAACAGAATAAGGGAACTAAACAAAGTTATCCTCTTCCAAAACTATCTCTTCATTGAGGTGTTGTTCCCGCCTGAAACTCCCCTTTCCAAATATTTTCAACCCTTGCACTATTCACATATCAGTACTGTTGTTCAAAAACAAGTTTGTCCATGTTGACACCTATTGGCACAAGTTAATGAGTGAACATAAGAAACATAATAAACGGTTTATAATTTACCCAAATAATACAACTTATGATGACTTTTATATTTACCTAATATTTTGGATATCAAAACATGTTCATTACTTGGACTTCATCACAAATCTATCATATAAATTTTGATCTTTATGGTGTTATAGATGATTTATTACATGTGAAACAGCTTCAATGATGAAATTGCAATCCTTTTTTTTTTATCTACCTAAAAGTAAATAAACTAAAAAAATTACATATAGACTAGTGGCTCCTTAAAACTTTGCACCATAGCAATACCCTTGTCAACAAAGGACCTAGACATGGCCTGAAATTCCTGTATGTCATAAATGGTAAACATTGATTTTATATTTTTAAGAACTCGAAACATAACTCTCCACTTTCCCCAATTTGTCATGCTCTCTCTCTCTCTCTCTCTCTCTCTCTCTCTCTCTCTCACACACACACACACACACACAGTTACCTTATCAAAATCTTTGTCATTATTAACCTAAAGAATGGATGGATGAATAATATGTGCTTAATGCAGCATGCACAATGATAGAAAACTTATGACCATGGAGGTCATATATGAATTATATACATGTTAATCTACTTTAAATATGCTAATAGAATATGAAACCTAAGTGGTGAAGTAAAGGATTCTTGAAAACACAAAATATGAAGAAAAGAGATGTCTGGAAAGTAAAGCAAGAAATGTTGGAATCTCCAGTAAAGAGAGTGAATATTGCAAGTACCAAAACTTTGATACATCAACAAGATTATTACGTACAATAATTTAACAAAACAAGTGTGCCTTGTAAAACAAAAGAGAGTTTGATGCATTTATTTTGCACATCAAATGGTTAGAATGTGGCTGGCTCAAAAGGTGAACTGTAAAAGTAGTTTCAGCTAGAGATTGTTGAGGCAAAAAAGACATAGATGAGAAAGAGTGCCTTAAAGGAAAAGGATATCAAGAGTCAAACGATGGATGATTGTAGGTTCCAGCAGCACTGAGCATTCTGATGGTTTCCTAATTCATTTGGACCAAAACCCTCATAATAATTTCATCAAAATTAATCAGTAACTCCTTGTGATTAAAAAAATAAATTACAATGACATAATTAATATTCAGCAAGTATCTGGATTCATCTATCTCTTGCTTAAGGAATTCCTGCAAAGTGATCAATCTAATATGTGCACCAGACCTTCCAAATGCATACTTTTCAATCATCAGAATACATGAACAGAGTTCCTGCTCTAGTCTACGGTTAAAATACCAGTTCATTCGATGAGTATACAAAGAACAGACAACCGATGTGTAATTAATTGCAATACATAACATAGTTATATACACATTTTAACATCATAGATTTTGCTTCACATGACGGCCCAACCTTCCCTTTGTATTACCCATAAGGCCATTTAAAGGAACAGTTACTGTGCTCTTCAACTTTGTGCACACTTAGACCTTTTATCAGATGCATTTCGTCGAACAACACTAAGGATAGAAAATAAAGACATAAAAGAATACAAACAAACCGAAGGGAACTCAACGAAACTAGTAACAAGAAGGACATCTGCGAGATCGGTTACCATATAAAGAGCGTAGCAGCGGAGGAAGACATGCTTCCGCCCCGTCTGACCTCTGAGTGCATGTGCGGCTCGCCGGTACTCGCGGCAGTCGAAGTAGGACTTGGCGAGGAGGTAGCAGTCCCCGCCGCCGTCGAGCCCGTCGTCATCGGGGATGGGGGTGCTGACGTAGGAGACGCCGCCGAGGGGGGTAGCGGTGACATCCGAGGCGCCGCCGGAACGGAGCCGCCGGCGGAAGCTGGATCCGTCGCGGTGGTGGGGGGGGAGGAGGCGGGCGGCGGTGGACGTGGAGGGGGAGGAGGGGGAGGAGGCGGAGGCGGCGGAGGAGGAGGAGGAGGAGGGCGGGGCGTCGGGCTCGATGCCGACGAGGAGTTCTGCTGCCCTGCGGAAGAGAATAAGGTCAGGAGATGGAAGAGGGAGGGACGGGGGGGTACGGAGAGAGTAAAATACCATTTGGCGGCGGAGTAGAGGCAGCGATCGCCGAGCTGGCGGATCGCGGCGCGGAGCTCGCAGCGGTAGGTCTCTTTGGAGCTCATCTCGTCGGTGGGGGGTTTGGGTTTTCGGGGGGGCTGAGCGGCAAAGGGGAAAATTGAAATGAGGGGTTGGCTAGATGTAGTCTGAGTCGGGCATCCGTGAACCCTGAAGGGGAAAATTGAATATGGGGTCCCCAAGAACTTAGGGCAATGTAGTCAATATATATATATATATATATATATATATAACCATAATTATTCTTAGAGAATTGCCCTAACGTGTGGCTAATGAGTCCTTGTCTTGTGCTTTTTAATGGAATTTGAGTTAACTGTAGTTAAGTTAAATTGAAAGATAACATGGCTTATAAATTTACCGCTACGTAATATTTTCTCTTTTCAAGTCGAAAACTATGTAATTTAGAAAATAGTATCAAACAAATTTGAGAAAATATTTTGATTTTTTTTTTTCTATTTGTTTGTAAGTGATGGACTTTGGTGCTCTTGATAAATAATACACCAGTAAATGGATGTGGTTGTTAGAGATATTATATACCGTGTAAGTTTTAATAAGACACTAATATGGATTAGATGCTAATATATTTTTTTATCAAATAGTATAAATTTATTTGTTTAATTGTGTTCTTAATTTAGATAGGATTCCTCTTTTTAAAGATTTGTTTGGATGTTTGAAGGAAGAAGAAGACGAGGATGAAGGATGGAAAAAAAAAAAAAGAAGGGAAAGGAGGGAAGGAATGGTTGTTATTCTCTTTTTATAAGCATAAATTCATCTTATTTGGACAGAAAGGAAAAAGAAAGAGAGAAAAATTATGCTTATAAAATTACAAATATATTTTTATTATGAGAGAAATTCAAATCAATTTGTAGTGATAAAATTAGAAAGATAAAGCCAAAATTATAAACTCATTTTTCTCTCCCTCTTTACCCTCAAATTCGAGGGTAAAGAAATTTAATCTCTTGAGGATGAATGAAGGAAAATAAGTAATCATATTCTCCTCCTCTTCTTTCCTCTTTCTCTCAAACAAGGGTTCATAAAACTATTCTCCTTTCTTCCTTCCCTTTCCCTTCCTAAAGTTAACCTCCAACCAAATATACCCTAAGAGTCAAAAAAATATTAGTATATATTTCCTTACCTAGAGAAATCAAAATCCTTAGCTCTATTCTAGAGTCCTAATCATAGCAGTTCAACCAAGTTGCTTCCCCATAAATTCTTTCTGTCACCCTTCTTAAGACAACAATCCTACAATTGTCCTAATGTTCTACAAGCATAGAGAGGACCGGAAGACTGCCATAGCAAAGTTGCTACGAGTCTTATTTCCTTTGGCTTGAATTTTATTTTTCAGAACAATAGGTTTTGTTACATCTATACTAACAATCCCTAACCGTCAGGCTCATCTCGTTCTAACATCATTGCTTAACCAAAAAAATACAACCATCTCAAAGCATGCAAGTAGAATTCTAGACTAATTTTAAAAAAAAAAATAAATCTAAATTTGAATAGAAAAAAGAAAATGATTTAGGGATGGCAATGGAGTTGGTTTTGGGTGAAGGATTTATTTTCTGCCTCAGTGCTAATTTCACAATGGAGAATAATTTGTCTCCACCCTTGCAGTTCCCCGTTACTTGCAGAAAATTTTAATCCCATTTTTTAATTCATTATCAACTTTACATCTAATTCTATTATATATAAAAAAAAATTGAAATTCAAAATCTATTATAAATTAGTAAATTTTTAAAATACATTAAAGGCTATAAAATTAAAAGCCTAAACCAAACTTTTAGAGTACAATAAGGCCTCCAAATTTATATAATTACACTTATTATTGTTTAGACCAAATGATCAAACTTCAAATTTTTTTTTTAAAAAAAAAATTATTTCCATTTAGATTTCCAAACCCATCCCCATCCCATCAGAGTCGTTCTTCATGGAAGTTGGATTTCCCCGTAGCCGTTGCCAGCCATAGTATGATTCTTCACGGTTTGTTTTTAAGGACATGGGCCCCGTCAACACAGGACAGCAAAAGCTTTAGTTTTATAGCTACATGTTAGACTTCAGGAGCTATGTTTCGCATGCGACATGGATAAAATTGTTCTCCAGTAAGCTAGAATCGATCATGGGCCAAAACAGATCTCAGAATCCGCAATGTATTACACTCGTTCGAAATGGAATCGTAGATTTTGCCACAACAAAACCAAGTTGACATTAATAGGAGGCAATACTAACCAGGAGCATCGGCTTGGCAAAACAAATTTTCATTACATGTACAAACCTCTGTCATATATATATATATATATATATATATAACAGACAAACAGCACATAGAATGCTGGTACAAACATTAGTGATGCCAAAATTGCAGTCAAAGGCCATCCGGGTCTCCAGGAAACAAATTGGCTTTGGTACATCATTGCCAGCAATAGCATCAGAGATCTAAACAATTTACTGTCATCTTTCCTAGGAAGATTTGGAAATAGAAAGAGGCCAATAAATGAAAACAGGTAGAACCAGTGACCGGGTCAAAAGCATTAGATTCCATGTAAGCTAGTTAGAAAAAGAACCAGAAGGTCCAAATCTCCACAGCTCTAGATGGTTAAAAGACAAATACAAACACAATCCCTTGGACAAGCTTATGCTCCAGAGACGATCCTTTCATTCTGTTGGGAAACTATACATCTGAAGCATACTGGCTGTTCCTCTGACAATGCACTTATCAAATATATGGCAAGCTCTATTCAATCTCCAATGGTCACTGCTGCAGACCACATTCCTATCCAGAATCAGACATGTTCAAACACAATGTACAACCAGACACCATTTACTGCCTTGGTGTCAGGACATCAAATCTTGAGTCTGGAATGCCATCGATGTGGAGCGCATGACCTACCAGGCATTTCGTGAGCTGATACCATGCTTGGATCAGTGCAATCTGTCTGCCAAACTAATGGGAATCGACATTGGAGATTGCTGATAATTAGTGAATGTGGGAGCCCCTTTGTCAATAACCTTTGCAGGCTGATCGCTAGATAGAGCACAGCTCGTTTGTTGCAAAAGTTGCACAAGGGAGAGAAATATATCCATCCTGGTCACATCTCTATTAGCCTGCAATGAAATCAAAGCAATTCATCGAATTGAGAAATGGAGATAAAACGATCTAAGGTTTTGGTAGAAGATTTTCTTTGCCATGTCCCTACCTCAACTAAAAAACGTGCCCAGATCTTGCTGTCACGAATTTCCATCACTCCTTTCAAGATAGTCAAGCCAAATCCACGAATGATGTCAGCTATCTCAAGAAAGAACCCACGTTCTTCACAAAGCATCTGTCAAAAGAATGAATGGGGCATCTTAAATTTGAACAGTGGCAGTAGCATTAAAATTAAAATGGGTTGTATCTTACCTCAACTAGCATCTGACCAGGGGGGGTGAGGTCCTCGACTATTATTGGGCAGACCATGGTTTGTCCTGCAACTTCATATGCCCAGGTTGCACCGCCACTACTGCCACCACTTGAATTGTCTTTTAAAACGACGCCACTCTCCTCGCCAATCATCTATATATGTGTGTATAAAAAGAAAGAAAAAGAACAGCAAGTCAATATTGATCCAATGCACCAAAAGCTAACTAAAAAGTGATGTACCTTCGGCTCATCAGCTTGCTTGAGTTTGTCTGCATACTTCGTCACGCTTTGCAAAAAGAGCATGTGTTTTATCGTGCGGTCCAACAAGGCATCAATGCTACACTGTTACATTCAATTAAAACAAGATAAACAAACAGCAAGCAGTAACAGCCAGAACAAGCATCTGAAGCAGAAGGTCAGATGAATACCTTTGCACCATTTGGCACAATTTCTCGTAACTCTTTCACACGGTCTTGTATTTGCTGGCGATCTTTTGGCCTTGGTCGAGTGCTTTCTCCTGGTCTTGCCCTTTTCTTAACAACCTTGACAGCTTCCTCAGGCTTCTTTGGTTGATTGATCACAGAATTCCCAGCATTCATACTGCAACTGTCATCAATCCATGAACTGACATGGGAGCTTGGAAGTGCCTCTTTTGGTGATCCATGCATGATCTTCTCTGAGTTACAATGAGGTAGCAGCACAGCGGATGTACCACTTATGGAAGGAAGACCTGCAAGCACAACCTGATTTCTGTACAGTGAAGGCCCACCTACTGTAGTAGTTGTGGAAAACTTAGGCTCTGAATTAAGGCCGGCAATAGGATCAGCATTTATAGCCACAGAATTATGGGTAGAAGCTTTATTAACATTCTCACCAACTATGGCATCCAATAATTGTTCAAGACCAGAGTCTGAGAATAGTACTTTTTCAGCACCTGCAATGGAGCCCATGTCCAACTCTGATATGCATTCTGAGACATTAGCACTCAAATTTGAGCCACTGCCACTGCTTACTGGCATTATTATGTCATCCCAGCATTCCTGCGCCAGAATGCTTGGGCTTAGATCCAGTTCCATGCCATCAAATAGGTCATTATTGGAAAGAGGTTGAGTGGGTGCAATTGCAGAGCTCTCTTTCCCATCATTTTCTGTGCCCATAGAGTTCAAGGGTGCTGTGGTGAAGTTCTCAACTAGCATACTTTGTAATCCAGTCATCAGAGTGCAGCCACTTCCATCAATTTCAGCCAAACAAGCCGATACAGAACTGGCACCTACCAGAGTCTCATTCATTTTCACAGTCAGGTCAGGGCCCTGCGCTGGTGGTCGATCATTCAGATGAATTAGATCATTTAAGGAATCATTCTTAGAATGAAGCAACAGAGAATGTTCAGCTGGCATGTCTTGTAAAGTGACAGAAGTATTTGGAAGTTCAGGGCAAAAGGATGTGGCACTGGACAGACCACCTACTGTCAAAGATGACAAAGACAATTGCTGGATTTCTAGCAACTTCTCTGTACCATTAAGGCAGGTTTTGCTTATCTCAGAAGATCTTGGGCCAGGCATTGTATCATAGGATCTATATGGGCTACAAGATGAAGAGGAGTCTCCAGAAACTTGATTAAGTGCATTCACATGAGGAATAGGGAGGCATGAATTATTAGGAAACAGGCTACGGAACCCCTGCATTCCCATCCCAGATAACAGTCTCTGTTCCACTGTAAGATCAGCAATTCCCCTGGCCCAAGTATATGTGTTCAAGTTGGTAGAAACTGAATTGTTGGGAAAAATTGAGTCCGATTGAAACTGTATGTTAGGGAACAGTAGTACTTGAGCTTCAGCACTAGCTCCAGGGCATTGGTTTGCTTGGTAAAATGAGGAATTCCTGCTGAGAGAGGGTGCTTTCTGAATTTGGTCACAAGAATCTTTGGACAAAACTGCAGAAATGGTGACTCCTGGCATGGATACTGTAGGATTCACACTCCTATTCTGAGATGTGAAACCATGATAAGATCCCTGGGAGAAAATGCTTGGAAACTGAACAGGTCCTCTAAGAGACTCTGTGCTCATCATCAATTTTTTGTTTATGCCTCCATGCAAGGAACTGTTGTTGTCATAAAAATAGCAAGCACCTCCTGAAGAATTTACAGAAGTGGATGCTGCATTCTCATCATGAATGGTCAAAGCTTTATGGGCCCCTCCATGTGGAAAAAGCTCCACTGTACTTTCCATCTGCTCCAATGAATGCTTAACTTGATTTACAAACTCCAAATTTTCTGGGATCTGGTGGCAAAATTGAGTTAATGGTAAGTTCTGCTTCACACACAAGACTAAATATGGAGACACTGTGGTCAAACATAATAATTGCTCAAGCAATTCAAATTTTCACAGCATGTTTAAATGAATGCATGATAATATACCATTCACTGATTAATAGCAAATAATTTGATACATCAACATTGTTTATCAGTTTAAAATGTGTTCTTCATGACTGTAATGAATTAGCCTGTTATCATCTGTTTGAGTTGAAGACAAAACCAGCTTTAGATCATTCATGACAATCATCCAGCATACTTCAAAGAAAGGCAAGCAGGTCATTCTGATAAAGGGGGTTACGATCCTGCAAATCATGATAGCTGTTCTATAGGAATGACATTCTAGAAACTCATGTAATCACATTTCTCTAAAAAAGTGGGAAAGGTGATGGGATTTAATGCTAAGCATTTATCCGTGAAAACTCTATATATGTAGATTTGCAACTGGCAATAGACTGTGACCACAAAATGAATCAATATCCAAATAACATTATCAGCATTTGTTCGCAATATGCAACTGCTCTAAAGATTTGAGCATGCTGTTTGAGTATGCTGTTATGCATGACCTATAATTGAAGATGCACAAAATAGGTAAATCCATGAAAGCTTCAAGCTTTGTAGGGTCTTCATTCAAAGAAAGCAACGAATAATGAGATTCTAGAAAACTTGTCTCAAACTATATAATAAGTTTTCCTCTAACCCCTTTCATGCAACTCACTCTTGTCCGAATCCTGTATTAACTACTGCCACTTAATGCTAAGAATTTATCCATGAAAACTCTATATATGCAGATTTGCAAATAGCAATAGACTGTGACCACAAAATGAATCAAGATCCAAATAACATTATCAGCATTTGTTCACAATCTGCACTGCTCTAAAGATTTGAGCATGCTGTTATGCATGACCTAAAATTGAAGATGCACAAAATAGGTAAATCCATGAAAGCTTCAAGCTTTGTAGGGTCTTCATTCAAAGAAAGCAATGAATAATGAGATTCTAGAAAACTTTTCTCAAACTATATAATAAGTTTTCCTCTAACCCCTTTCATGCAACTCACTCTTGTCCGAATCCTGTATTAACTACTGCCACTTAATCTCCTCATTTAAGTTTATCATTGACATACAAGGACCATGACGCTCTTTATTTCATATCAATTTTTAAATCATAAAGGCAAGAAAATTTATTAAAAGCTAAAGCTTAAATTTTATATGAAAAGATGTTCCCATGTTGAAAGAACTATTCTGTAGTTGTATTATGTAAGGTAAATGTCATAACACTGAGTAAAATGGCTTGAGACTGAAATTTTGAAAGTGACAACAGGATCCTCAGATGCAACTCTTCTTATTTTTATGCCAAGTGTTTGGCACACTACTGTCCTCTGTACCTTTGTAACAATAAGTCATGCCATGCTGCACCAATGTCACATTATAACGAGGTGTTCAGTGGAATGCCATTTAGCATTTTTAAATGCCTTGTGCGATCTATTGTCTACAATAACTTGTATTAAACTAATTAATAACTTAACTAGAACCTTGACACACAGTTGACCAAAAGAAATAAAAAATTGACAAGTTGATTCAGGTGTAAGAGAGAAAACAATTTTTCGGTAATTATATAAAATTGTCAAAATATTCCGATTTGTTTCAAGTTTATGAACTCATAATCTAGGGAACAGAAAATGAATAAACTATTAATGTAGCAATTCTGCTAAAGCTAAGTCATATCAATAGAATAAATGAATAATCATTATTGTCTAATTAAAGAGGGGATTCTGATGTTTGGGAGGGCGTAGGCATGCATGTAGGAGCAAGATTCCAAAGGAGGCGTGCCATTCTAGGCTGAATATCTACTGACTGAAGTTAAAAATATGAATGCAATAATACCTTAGGTGTTTTTTTTATTATTATTTTTTGGATAAAAAGGTGATCATTTATTATATACAAACATTTTTCATCAATACATAGAACTGCAGATATACAGGTGTATCTTTTAAGTTATGCATGAGGGAATTCAAGCCCTCTATGTATCTTTACAGGTGTTAGCTTCCAAAAGAAAGCACATGGCAGAACCAGTTCAATGTGATGCACATAACATGATATGATTGTATTAATTAATGATCATGCCTCTTAAGTTTCCACCAACCTTTTATTTGTCCTTGTTTAATTTATATTTCGAACCTTTTATAGACTTCACTTAGTTAACCTATTCTTCCCATGGCCTTAATGTCTTACAAGCTCACCACCACTCATTACCAAATGAACAAACACATATTGTCTGAAGATGGACTTAACAGAAAAGATATCTTCAGAAAATCACCATGTATGTTGAGAATTGCAAATCAGTGAATCAAGCAGTAATGATTCTGTCTGCATTAATGTATCATGAACCTGTTCAATTTCTTATGCAAGATGACATGATTAAGATAACTGCTCTTTTAACCTTATTGTGATAACAAACATTCAATTTTGAGACCAAGTAATTAGCAGTTTACTTTAAACAAAGGCAACATTACCGGTATATAGGAATTCCAATTACTAACCTTCTGGGGGGAACCAAACTGAGCCACACCTAGTGATGGCAGAGATACGATGGCAAGAGTCTGCAGGATAAAGAATTATTTTCAGTGGCAAAATTATGCAGCTCAGCATCAAAGATTGATTTGGCAAGTGCATTGATAAGAATTTAGATTCCATAATCTTTATTCAAATCCATCAGGTCCATATCATGAAATAAGGCAGTAAGCATGCATGTGCTTGGGCTAGGACAAAAGAGTAAATAAATAAGCACAAACCTTAATTCCAGCAGTAAACTGATGTTGCCACTCAGCATTACTCTGGAAAAGACAACTTTAGTCAGATAACTAAGTGCAGTACAATGTGCATATATCATTATAAGACCTTTAACAGTCTCTAGTAATGTAGCAAAGCAAGAAGGAATGATAAACTATAACAAAACAAGCACCAGAAAAGTTCATTTAGACAACTAATGATAACTAGTACAATAGTACACAGATATACATTATGAAAATAGCAATGAAGTCTAAAAAACTAAATATTTATAGTCACACATATCATCTTTTTTGTTTGTTTGAAACTCTTTTCTCAATATAATGGAAACTTCAGAATAAATTAAGGCTACCAAGAATTTATATTGATTTAATATATAAGAAAATTTATTTATGTAATTGTATGCTTTGTCTCACTCTTTTTTTTTTTTTTTTTAAGCTTCAGACACTTTCACAGGCTTTTCCAACTTTTTCTCTCTGGATCAATTAAGTTGCACTAAGAGAGACATCTCAAAGGCTGGACAAAAGCAAAGTATAATAATCTTCTCAAAGGCCTATTTGTATGCTGCTGGAGAAAAAGAAGACACATCTAACTGTACCCGAAATATGCCTGGCTTGTCAGTAGAGCTGGTCGGGCTCAAATCTCTACCATAGTTATCAGAATAGATCCACTGATGCTTCTCATTTATAACTGCTCCTCCAATTATTCTGATAAAAAAAGAGAAATTAGCCTTTCAAATAAAAAGCAGCCACTTCATTATTAAAAAAAAAAAAGGACACATTCCCAATGCTAGATTCACAAAATAATAATAATAATAATAATAATCTCAATAATTAAATAAAACAAACAAACAAGCATGATAAAAAGAGGCACTCAGGCCAAAAACTTAGGAGACTGCAAGGAGAGAAAGTTTGTCTACACATCAGGCTACAAAACAAACTACATTTTGTCTCAGAAAGTTGACTGCACTCTGCAGCTAAACAATAAAATCATGTGCTCATCCTGCACTTCAGTTCTTTCTTTTTTTCAACCAGTCAAAGTAAATGTGAATCCATGAACCCGATTTGAAAAGAGAAGTAGAATTAATTAAAGACACTCAAAACAATTTTAGACCTGAGAAAAGCCTAACATATACAATAAATCACCAAATTATGCTGTTCTTACCCTTCTCCAACGATATGGACCTGATCAAGTATCTTATCAAGCACTCCTCGAACCTGCTCTTCATAGTAGCAATCTTCCACCGTCAGCAACCTGGTACCCAGAAAGTCTCAGTATTAGTCAAAGAGATTATCTCACTCCTTGGATACACATTAAATCCAGCATGGCATTCTCTAGTTCACCAGATCTGAGAATTTCAAAGGAACCAGGGGGCAAAAACGTTCTCAACCATGAAATTGAGGAACTGATGCTTAAATTTAGGGTATTAATATATAAATCAGCACTCACAATAAGTCATTACAGTAGCATCTTCCATCAATTCAGCAACTCATGTTTTAAGACGGCAAAAATTGATGGTATTAGCGCATTACGGTATATCCCAAAAAAAAAAAAAAAAAGTGCCCAAAAAAAAAAAAAAGAGAAAGGAGGGAAAAAAAGTTATCAAAGTTAAAATTTTTCGATTGTAGTAAAAGAGAAAAGTGATTCAATAAAAGTGCGATTCGGACCTTCACATATTGTCCAAAAAGGAGCCCCAATATTTGCTAGAACCCTTCATAAATCCATGGAATAAAGAATATTCTCCGATGACCATCAATCACAAAACCACCACTCTCAGTAGTGTAAAAAAAAAAAAAAAAAGTTAATTAATGAATAAATAAGAAAACTAAGATGCTAAAAAAGGAGTAATTTTTACTTTCGAACTACTCATTAACAATTTATGCTGAGCTTTAAAATTGAAGGGGAAAAAACGAAGAAAAGAGAGGAGCGTAAAGACATCAAAACCCAACTAAAAAACAAATCCATGAAAGCCCACATCACAGAGGAAACGCAAGAGTCCAAAAGATTTCCAAAACAAAACACTGAAAAAAATGACCAAATCCCTCCACGAAAAAACCATGCATAAATCTGCAAACAAACAAGCAGATCAAGGCCGACCGTTACCGGGGATCGCGGCGATCCACGCGCCAGAGCACCCCGTACGACCACCCGCCCGCGCAGCACAGCCCGCCGATCACCCCTCTCAGCTCCGGCGCCGGCGCCATCACCCCTCCCCGCACGAATCTCGAGGCAGCGTCAGAGAAGAAGCCAGAGTAAACACTAGAAAGAGGAGAGAAATCCTAGCTCGTTGTCAAGGACCCTCCCCCTTCGGCTCCCGTGGTGAGCAGTCTCAGTAGCTCCCGGCGGACCGGGTTCGGACGCAATGGCGGTTTTCCGTTACGAAAGAACCGGGCCGGGGGAGGGGGAGTTTGGTAGTTATATATAGGGAGGCGAAAAGGACTACGGCGAGATGGAAATATGGCGATTTCTTCGCGCAGTCGGGGTCTATGGCCGGAGATCGGTTTGGCGGGGAGCGGCGACGGTCGGTTTTTGGCCTGCCTATTTTTCGTTTAAATAGATTTCATAATAATAATTGAGAAAGAGAGACGGAGACAGAGGAGAGAAAGAGACGAGGATGGGATCTTTGGTCATTAACGCGAGGGGAGGGTAAGTGAGTAAATATCATTTTTTTTACAGACCAGAATCTTTCCTGGCGCTGCCGGTTAATGACCGGGAATAGGCGGTGGCTCAGCAGGGGTCCAATATATATATATATATATATATTAAATAATACATGTAGATACTGGATCTCGTTCAAGATATGTATATAGTATATATCATTTTCTTGTGAATTTTATATCCTGTAGAAGCAAAGTTTAACTTTGATTGCTGTGAAATTAATAAATAAAAAATAAAAAAAATAATAACAATAATAAAGTCTTAATTATAAACTAGTTAAAATCGGTTGTATGAATCTTTTTCTTCGTTCAGTTCTATTGTGGATCATATTTTTTTTTTGTAACATGCAAAAATTTCAAGTCTTTCTTTATTACTTCTTTCCATATGATTTTTTATGTATCAAATTACTTTTTCGTACAAGTGCATCTCTAAGTTTACATTGCACATATTTAAACCATTTAAGTCATCATTCCCTTAATTTATCCTTGATTAAAACCATCTTAACCTTTTTATGAATGATTTCATTTTTTATTCTATCTTTTCTTATATTACTACACATCCATCTAAACATTTTTATTTCCATTACATTCATCTTATGTACATATATTTTTCTAACTGCCTAACATTGCATACCATAAAGCATAGATTATTTTATAACTATCCAATAAAACTTTTTCTTCAACTTAACAAGTAATTTATGATCACATAATATTTCAAATGCACTTTTCCATTTTATCTAACCTGCTTTAATTCTATGGACAACATCATCTTCAATCTTTCCTTTCTTATGAATAATTGATCCTAAATACTAAAAATAATCATTTTTAATAACTTCATGGTTCCTAATTTGTACTCTACATTCATCTTCATTTTTAATTATACTAAAATTATATTTCATGTATTTTATCTTTATTTCACTTAACATAAAACCTTTAGATTCTAATACATTCATCATAATTCTAATTTACGACTAATTCTAATCTTAGTTTGGTCTACTAATACTATATCACTTGCAAATAATATGCACCATAAAATATCATTATGAATATGTCTAGTAAGCTCATATATAATTAAAACAAAAAGATAGGGATTAAGAGCAGATCCCTAATGTAAGCATAGGATAATAGAAAATTCGCTAGTATTACCACCAATAGTTCTTACGGTGATAACTGTCCCATCATACATGTCTTTTATTATATTAATATACATAACAAGTATTCCTTTATTTTTTAGCATCTACCATAAGATTTTTCTAAGAACCCTATCATATTTTTTTTCTAAATCAATAAAAACCATATGAAAATTTTGTTTCTTTGCTTTGTAAATCTTCATTAACATCCTAAGGAGAAAAATAACTTCTATAGCCAACATTTCCATCATAAAAGTAAATTGATTCTCTAATATTTTTATAGTACATTTCAACTTATGTTCAATTACTCTCTCTCTCAAAGTTTCATAGAATGACTTATGAGTTCGATATCACGGTAATTAGAGTAGTTTTGGATATCTCCTTCATTCTTATAAATTGGTACTATAATACTCTTTCTTTATTCATTAGGCATCTTTTTAATTTCTAAAATCTTATTAAATAAATTTACCACTCACTTTACTCCAGCATCATCTAACATTTTCAAACTTATATAGAAATCTTATCAGGTCCCAGAGCTTCTCTTACTTTTATTATTTTTTTATAGCCTTATTTATTTCAAATATCCTAATTTTACGAATATACATTATAATTTTATCCTCAATGAAGCTAATAGGGCATCTTAAATTATTTACATAATTTTTATTTAATAATTTATTAAAATAATTTCTCCATCTTTCTTTGATCTTTTCTCTTTAATCAAAACTTTTTGATTATTATCTTTAATACATTTAACCCGAAACATGAAAGAATCTACAACTTCATCTTTTAAACTTTTATTTACAATAATTTCTGCTTCATTTTTATTTTCATCTTTACTTGTACACCAAAGTTTAAAACCATCAACTTTTTATATTTTTTTTACCTATCCACTTGGTCTTCTGCAAACAAGTTATGTTAATTCTCCTTCTATTCATTGTATCTATTAGTTTCATTAACTTTCTTATTAATGACCCTATATTTTAAGTTACTAAATATATTTTACCTTCTTTTATTTTTATTTTTATTTTTATTTTTATTTTCTTTGATTAACTTTTTTACCCACATTCATTCATAAAAATGTGAAAATCCTTACTTAATTCTTGAGAATGAAACTTTTTGAAATATTGATGTAATATCGTCACTCAGGACAGTAGTACGTACTTTTTTTATTATTATTATTCTTCTCTTTCATACATTCAACTTAAAATGGTCATTTCAATACCAACTTTTAGTTAGCAATCGGATGAGTCAACTTTACATTAAAAAGCAAGATTCGTACGTAATTTTAGTCTAAGATTGAAATGAACTCAGAAACAAACCGCCTCAGGGGCCTTTCAGCGTTTGATGCGGAGCCTCTGCATGTTATTGGTGGAAATCTAGAACAGAGAATGGAGCTGTCGCGACAAACTTTTTCTCATTATTTTGTCTTTTTCTATAGAAGTCTTTTTCTTTGAGTGGAGATCTTCTCTATAGAAGTCAATGCATAATAGCATGCACGGGCCTTCATTTTTTTTCCACAGCTGATATATTTTAGATTGCCAAGCTATAAGACGCTGAGTTACCCACGGACGTGGAGTAGATCCATTACTTCGTAACAATGGAGCATAATCTCCAAAAAAAAAAAAAAAAAAAAAAAAAAAAAAATGTGGATATGGTCAAGGCCAAGACACTTTGCGCAGTATCTCAGAGAAGATATGAGATTTTCTGACAGATTCCATGCAAAATCTCTTGCTTTATATTTACCTAAAATGGAGTTAAAGAAATCATCTGGTATGTTTTTCCATGAAAAGAAATCATCTCAAAAGGTTTGGAATCAAGGGTGGTAATGATGGCATTTGAATGCTGATGATACACTAATAGATATGGTTCATGTTACTGTGGTTATAGAAGATGACTGGTATAAGCCTTCCTCAGTCTGCAAAGAGACAAAAATCACATGATTAAAACCTGGTATCCATGCCAATTGTTTTATAGTAGTTAAGGACTGCAGGACTGATGTTTTTCATGATCTCACAACTTTGAAAAAATTTATGTCATTTTTACAGGCATAAAGTACACCACAATAATTGTATGTGCATCCAAATTCTAAGCTTCTAATCATAAACATGACAAATTATCTCCAAGAAAAAAAAAATGATAATATGGTTGTCTTATGCCTCTATCTCTCTCTCTCTCTCTCTCTCTCTCTCTTTTGGGGTCAAAAAGACAAATCTGCTACTGTATTAACTGTGATTCCACTTTGGGTTATCACGTGTTAATAAAGAATTTAGTGCCTATGAGATGACTGTATGTTCTTCAGCATAGCTGGAACTATGGAGAGTCATTAAGCTTTCTAGATCCAATGTTTCCATGGCTTCTCTCTGCACATCTTTTGCATGCACTACATTCTAGTGTGATTCACGAAAATCCATTACCATCAGGTCTGACAAACTAAGCAATGAAAAGTATCAACATGATTACAAAATCTTTGTTTAATGCTCAATAGCATCCTTTTCCAGCTAATCAATGCTTGATATAATATTAAACAAAAAAAAAGAATGCAATAAAACGCATGCATGCGTGCAAACAATGGAAAGATATGATGCACTCAAATTTTTACACAATTTAATACCCCTCATTTGTTGCTTCCATGTTATTGATTGATTCTTTTTTATGTAAGATAGAACTAGTCTTTTCACACCACTTATTCTTTATGGTGGATAGCTAAATTTCTCAAAGTAATAAGCCATAGATAATCATAAGGTATAATAAGTGGTACTTTTTTGTCGTTTTGGAGAATATTGATATTATGAGCATAAGTCAGCCCAAATATACATTGTTGAGCTTTGTTGCTTAAAAATCTTAAGAAAACCTGGCCAGGATTTCTTCCTAAATCCTATCTAAACAAGTCTTTGACCAACTTGAAAGTATGAAAAGACCCAACATTGGGAACTCGTTAGCCTGAGTGTTTAAAGCTAGCCTATGAGTGCATGCATGACTGCCAAAATGGGAACATTCATTAAGTAGATAACAGAAAGCTTTGTTACAACTACTTGCGCATTGAAGGGTGAACGGCAAAATGACTTCCAAGTGTACTACAAAAATTTGTCCAGCTTCTCTTTTTCGCTAACACAACACATCAAAGAATGTTTTTAAGTAGATATAAATTCATCCATCATAATCACAAGAGATGTGTTGCTAGATTTGCAATTAAATTTTGTTTGAGGCTTTTTTTCCTTTCATTTTTTTTGTTTTTTTGAATGGAAGGGAGGGAAATTGACCTGCCTAGTTTATCAAGAAATAACCAAGCCACAAGGTTTGGATTGCAGAGGTGATAAAGAAGAAAGAGGGCAACCATTGTTGGTAGGAGTCTTAAGGAGTTGCTTTTAGCTTTTTGAGCAAAGGAACAACTTAGTAGAAGTTGAATAGTAGATTCCATTGGAGTATTTCAGAAAAGAAAGTGATATATATTATGGAAGATAGGCATTTTTAGATAAATATTTCGCTTGGAGGTCTAAAGTTCTCTAGTTTAAGTCTGGTACCATACTCTCTACAGGCAAGCATGGATCCTTCAGTGGCACTAACCTCACACTGAATAGGTGATACTACTGTAAGCGAGCTCAGAACCTACTCAATACGAACTCTATAGCTAACTTTTGTAAAATTTAACTCTCTATAAATCTTTGATTCTTTCAGAATTTGGAAACAGACTGAGTGAGTATATATAGAGTTGTATGGAGAGCCATACTGTGTCCTGTTGTCTTTTGTAAGCAGGGTATGCGTTGGTTTCGCATGGAAGTCAGACTCTTTTGGAATTCAATTCTTCTGGAGTCCAAGGAGAGATGGGCATTGAAGGCCGACCCAGATGGACCCCTGCCAGCCTACTCTAAAGTCCTGATGCGAACCCAAAAGCCTCTCTGCTTTAGGTGCAGGCGTTCAGAGGGACTCGTATTCTACGTTGCAGATGGTTTAGATGAAATCCGACGAAGTCTTTCTGGATCCAGGGAAAGCACAAACAATATTTGTCTAGGTGTAAGTGGTAGTTTAGTTTTTTTGGTAGAAGTTTTAAGTTACAACTAGTGCAAGTCAGTAACCTCTCTTTTTCTAGTCAATATAAACTTGAGGGATCACCAGTCACTCTCTCCGGCGACAAACCTGAAGTTTAGGAGCCAGAAAGACTCTCTCTCTCTCTCTCTTGATTGTCCTAAGCCTAGAGTATCCAAGGTCCACAACAATAAAGCTTAGGGTCATTCATCATATCCCATAATGGGTGTCCAGGACAATTGTACGCACCACTTCCCTTATAAAAAACAAAGAGATATGACCCCTGCTGAGATAAAGAAAAAACCTCACATACAGCGTGGGAATCTTGACCAAAACCATATAACCTTGTTCTCACGTTACCAGAAGTTAAAAAATTTATTTTGAAGAAAAATCCTTGCAGCCCATGAGGGTCCATGACGCAATGTTGACTGCCCCAAGCTCACTTGGCAGGCCTACAATACTGACCCCCAAGCTCCACAAAACACGAATAGTAGGCTCTCCTTTACTTGAGAGTTGAGACCATGGGGGACCGCCCAAAGTGATTATTATGTTCTGGCTAATCCAATCATCTTTGCTCACATATGATTGAGAGCCTACAAAAGAATATCTCTAAGGCTTCCTCCTTTGTTTGTATGCCTGCATCTTGTAATTATTCCATGGATGTGGCCTTGGGAAACCCTTCTTAACCTCTCCACCATCATCTTGGTTGGTAAAGCTGTGTGTGTGTGTGAAAGAGAGAGAGAGAGAGAGAGAGAGAGAGAGAGAGAGAGGAGGGAGCAACCGGGTCCACCACTAGCTGCAACGGACGCAAAAGTGTTCCCATTATTCTTGGCATCAAGGCCTATAATTTTGTCTCCCCAAGCTTTAGATGTGTTCCCCTCCATCGTGGCCGTTCACAGCAAGGTCAATGGCATCAAAAAGTGCTGCTTTTCCTGGAGTTTTCATTGCATTGCTTTGCGGAAAGAGAGCTGGCAAAAAGAAGGGCAGCGAGTTAGCAGCTGTGGATAGGTCTGGAACAAAAAGACAACCATGTGAGTCCAATAGAAAACGAAATGATGTAGAAACCATCTCCTTTTGTACATGGAAAAGCTCTCAATTTATGAGTATCATATTACCCATTAAAAAAACAACAGTTTGTACTTGTTAAAAGTATCTGCAGAAAAAAGGCCATAAATATTTAAAATTAGTTCCATTCTCTGAAGGATTGGGCTCTGAAACTTGTGATGGTGTTCTCGGGCAGAGTCGTTCTATTTTTTTTATGCAGGAAAGCATATATTTTTATGCAGGACCAACCAAAAAAAAAATTCAAGGTGGTTCAGATTCATGATAACAAGTAAGACTACTACCTTCATTTCTCATTACGTTTGCTTCCATTTGACATGTTTGTTTAGCTTAATTTGCTGCATTAATTTTAATGTGGTGCATATGAAAGCAAGTATATTATATGATTTTCAAATGTATGACAAGGACTTTAAGCTCCTTGCTCTGTCCCCAGACAATCATGTTTCAGTGCATCATTATTACCTTCTTTGTACGCGGAGGAGGTCATTGGCCCACCAAACTCATAATAGTTACCATAAATGGCAGTGAAAATATTAGAAAAATTGCCTCCTTTTCGCTCCGGATAAAAATCTACTTATGCTCAATAGATTTGCATGACCCGCACAAGATAATTTCATGTTGTTAAGTAGTAGACTACTTTCTTGACCGTAGATGATAAGCTTTTAAAGAATTAATTTATTAGAGTAATATTCTACTAGATATTGGGAGCCTGATGCACTTAGCTGTGCTACACTGCCGATGCCTCCACCAAATTTACGCTACTTGGTCAAGATTATAATGGATTTGCTTGATTGACACAATCCAGTCAAAGGTTAACTTTAGGCCAGTTTAATTATAGCTGTTTCTCTGTTATTTGTCCATTGTGTTCTCAATCATATCCTGGTGAAAGCTTGCAATGACAATGTTTTCACCTGTTATATTGTATCTTATTCATTTAATAACCAGTAGTGTCAAAGCTTCTGAAAACACTAACATGGAGTGCATGCCCTATGTCTCAGACTTCTCATTATATTCCACCAGCAGTGATGTGCTTCTCATTATACTTTATAGAAGGATTTGAATTATTCATAGCACCAAAGAGGTAACGCTTGATCAGGTAATCCAAATAGCTTACAGAAAACACGTATTTAGCTAATTGCAAATCTCTTAAAAGAAACATGTGCTCTCTGATGGGAAATCTGCTAGGTTTTTTCCCCCACTTCCCAATAAGCTGAAGTCCATGCTTGAAGGTCTTGTGTACAAAGAACACGCAAGACCAACATGACTGTAGTCTAGGATATTGCTGGCATAACCAATGGAGCTTCTATGAGAAGCATGCTTGAATATTGATGAGGGTTAACTCGTAGGAGGTCATATGAGTGCAAGAATCACCAAAGCTTACATTCCATGTTGCATGCATGCACATGTAATTACTGAGTTGTTTCTTTTTACCTCTGCGTACGTCTCATCCATGTATAAGATATATGATGCAAGGTGTAGCCATTACAGGGCCATGTCAGCACTATTCCAACTTAATTTGGTGTGATACAATAGATGTTTGGCCTTCATCAAAGACAGATCCTCTTGTAGATAAAAGACAAGCTCACCTCACGCAAGAGGTACATGGTGGCCTGCAACTAAAGCCCGACCACACATTCCTCTCAACCTCAGCTTAACTGAAGGTCAAACTCAGCTGCATGATTCTGTTTGTAAGCAAATAAAGGGACTTGTCCTCTGCCCATTTATTCACCAAGTAATGAAAACACTTTGAGAAACCGATTTCCCTGGCTGGCTGGCTGGCTAGCCATGCCCGAACGCTAGAATTTACTTGCTAAGAGACAAAGACATGCATGGCACTGGAATCTCCACCTATATCTATGAAACTTGCTTCCCAAACTGTTATATTTTTCCTTTCCAACCATAAGGACTGGTTTTCACTTTTGTTAGTATGGTTTCAGTCTCACGACAGGGGAAGGTTGGAGAGGTCGTTGTCCTTGACGTGGGGGTGGCAGTGCATGCCCCACTGCCGTAGGGATTACGAAATGCCCTTCCAAGAAAAGCACTGCTAGTCCTTCACACATGTCGGTTTCTCTGGATTTAGATCTAAGATTGGTGATGGACGATTGCAATATGGACATTGGTGCTGGGGGTGGAAAGTATGGACCCAATCTGGCGAGTTTGGGGGGAAGGGGGGGGGGGGTCCAATCCAATTGGTGCAGTTGCGCGGCCGCCACGCCCCGGTTAGTGCATGGGATCGTTAGGCGGAAGGTGATGCTTTGAGTGGCACGGGACCACCCAAAGTGGGGGTACACCGTGTGAGCAATACCGAGATCCGGTGGCTGTTAGGGGCTTTGCTGGGACCACGACTTGGAGTTTTGTGGCTTGGATGGTATTGGTAGGACTGCGAGGACTGAGTTTGTCTGGCATGGGTTCAAGATTTGAATCGATCTGGCGTCTGAATGAGCTTTGGATGATATGACGAGCAAGATTAAATTGATTTTAAATTAAAACTTAAAATCAATTCAATTAGAATCAGTTCTAAGGCTTAGAACCAACTCAACCGTATCTTGGAATCAACCCAGAATCAATGCGATCAAATTCATATTGGCTTTGCTCTTAGTAGGTTTCAGAAAAAAGTAATTTTTTTTTTAATGTGATGCATGCGCTAAATTTTTTTTTAACTGTATTTAATAAATATATATATATAATATTTATTGACTAATTCAATACTTAAGATTTTTTTGTACAATGTATAAAATATATTTGACTAAATTCTATTTTTTTGAAAAAATAATGATCGGATTTCTAACCAAAACCAAGAAACTGATGGAATTGGTTATAGAATTTTAAAGCTAAAACTAATCCTATTAGCACTTACAATTCTATCAAATTGGGTTGGTATCAACCGTGATATTACTCTAAACTCATGGCTTACCCTTAGCCATGAGTCAAATTTGATGTAGAAAATTTTTTTTGTCTGCATCTTGTGAGATCTATCAGGTATATCAAAAATAGAACCATCACTGATTAAAACTAGACATCGCAACCATCCCTCTCAAAAATAGAACTTCTTTTGTCTCCCAGAGGATCCGTGCCCAAGTTTGAAACCTAAATCCAGCACAGTTTCCATGGTCTTGAAATTTAATTGTGCTAGCGAACTATTCCAACCTCCATAGTGGACTGAATCTAGTCATTGGCTGTTGAGTGCTGATTTCTTGCTTTCCAAATCCTCTACCAGGTCTGTCGCATAAGATACCCTTCCTCAATTTCAAAGAAGGATGTTATGTTCTTGAAAGATACCGCCTGATAGCGTCTGTCCCGACCTTCCACAATGAATAGTTGGTTGCGCGAAGCAATAAATAAGATGCGTTGAATGTAGTTTGCATGAGAAAAGCACTTCAAACGATGCAACAGCTCGCCGTGTTTCTTTGAATACATTGACCAAAATTCTCAGACCTGCCTTAACTTTGAATGCAAGCTTGTTTTTTTAGTTCATTTAGGCTTCAGGTATTTTCAAGCCATGTGGTGCTTACGACCCCTTGGCAGCCTAATATCTTCATAGTAGGCATAGATTTTTTGTGAACATTGAATTTGGCAAAGACTTTATCTGGCATTTCTTCGAACAAGAATAGAAAAAAAAAAAAGAAAAAAAAAATAATATCACCCGAAGAATTACTTATGCCATGGATCAAGAAGTTGATTTTATGGAGAGAGAGAAGGGTTGAAACATACATTTAGTCTTCGACTTTCATCCAAAATTTATCTTGGCTCTTAAACTTTTAATTATTATAATTTAATTTATATATTTTAAGAATGTTGCACCTCTGAGATTCCATTACATTGGATTGATTAAAAGTAACAAAATAGTTGATATATCACTTTAATATAAACTGGTTAATAGAGCAAAATGAATCAATTACAAGTAACAAAATACTTAATATGTTGCTTTAATATAAACTAGTTAACAAAGCAAATTGTTAGGTATTTTGTTAATTTTTATCAATTTTATGTAATATATCATTAAAAAAAATAGCATTCTTAAAATATAAGGAATTAAACTGTAGTAACTGAAAGTTTAAATACTAAAATAAATTTTGAGTGAAAGTTTAGAGAGAAAAAGAGACAAATAAATTTGATCATCTTTTTTATTCTTACATTCACAGAAATTATGGAATCATTTTATTTTTAAAATTTATAAATCATATGAATTTAAGAATTAAAAAAATAATCTTTTCTCTCTTTATATATATATATATATATCATAGAAAAATTTAGATATGTTATTTGAGTTGATTAAAATTATCCTACTGTACGGAAATCGTGTTTCCACGTAATTTGATGCACCAACCGATGCTGTACCTAACCGCAAGTCCGCAATAAGATTTATAAAATCTAAAACGGAATTATGATCAGACAAATAAGAGATTACCGGGTAGACAATGATTCCTTAAACAGCATTAATTACCCAATCACGTGTTACCCACCACCCGAAAAGCCACCAAAGCTAATCATAACCCCACCTAGAAAACCATTAAAAAAAACTCGATAGAGACACCTCGTTCATCGGTAAACCCAGTCCAGGTGACCAATTTTTTATTTTTTATTTTTTTTTGCAATTATCTTGTCTGAGAGATCGTCACGCAAAAGAGCGTATACGTATCAGTTTCCATTCTAATCCCACATTAAATACTGCTACCGAAGCGAGAAATCGGAGATTAATTATTAAAATACGCGGAAGCGGGCGGAATATGTCGGTCCGCGGGAACCGGCCCGGCCGGGGAAAAGCGCCGCCACATCGAACCAAGAGCCGTGCCCCGGCACGCGTCTTGTCGGGCGAGGATGACGCGAGCTACCGCCGGTTCCCCCGCGGCCCCGACGGGCGGAGTTACCGGCGGGCGACTGACCGATGTCGGCGGCCTGCCGGCCCGAGCGGGGGCAGGGGCGGTCGGGCCGACTCGGAGCTTTCGGCTGGCCGGCCGGCCGGACGGTGGAGAGGGCGCCCACGTGGAGGGCGGTGATCATGGCGGTCCGGTGGATGATGTTATGGTAACGTAAGCAGGAAGCCATTAAAGTGGAAAGGCCTGGCCTTTTTCTGCCTCTCCGCCTGTCACTCTGCCTCCCTCTCGCTTTTGTTTTGTTTTTGTTTTGTTTTTTTTTTTTTCCTTTCCTCTCTTTCCCCCTTTCTTTTATGCTTTTGCTCAGCACCTTTCTTTTTTTATTGTCGAAACCATTCACACGGCCTGTGTCTCCCATTTATACGTGCTATGCGGCTCCACCACTAAATTGCGTACAACTTCGTCCTTCTCTTTGTCTATGGGGTTCAATGTTGTTAACTTGGGCATATCATCTATAAAACAAACTAAAATATACTTTTAGTCCCCGAGCATTCACTCAAAATTTATTTTATTTTTAACTTTAATCATTAATATTTTCCAAATATTATATTTTTTTAATATTATAAAATTAATTAAAATTAATAAAATAACTGATATATTAAAGCACATGAATTAATTAATTTTTACAATGCATCATTCTTAAAACACGAAGGATTAGATTATAATAACTAAACATTTAATAATAAAAATGAATTTAGGATCAAAAGGATATTTTTGCACCAAAAAAAAAAACGCACAAAATACTTAGATTATGTCTAGCACTTGGTTTAGCTTTTTGAATGACCATTGGATCAATGTAATACAATATGCAGCATAAAAAGAAAATTACTAGATTTTTGGAATGTTTGAAGTCATTATTACCTTAGTAAAAATTAGGGATTAATTTTTTCTATTTTAACTAACTTTATTTTTTAAGTGATAAGGATTAGCTTTAATCCTAATAATCTTATCTTTTAATAGTAAGGATTAATTTTTGATCTTTATAGAATATTAATTCTAATCTTTATAGGGTACAATTGATTTTCTTCTTCATATTAATATATGTAGTCTTGATCTTAGAATAGATACAGAGTTTCGGAGATGCGTTCTACTTTTACTAGGTGCATGATAAAAAATGTGAAACAAGGATTAGTTCTTAACTTTTTATTATTTTTAATAATATATATATATTTTTAATATTTTTTTCTTTCTTTTGTATATATGGTGTTATCATTGAGCAGCAACAACTTACTCTGCATCTCTCTTTAAGAACAAACCATCCCATCTCTTGCAGTTCTCCCAGTCTCATCATACGGTCTGCCGAGTATAAGGTGTAATGTACCTAAGGTTTCAAAAAAAAATTTTGAAGCTCACAATTTATCAATATTCTAGAATAGTGTGATTTTGTACTCTTTATTTATTTATTTTTCAATCACTCATCATTGCTAAAATGCAAGTCCAATTGTACGTCACTTGTGTTATATTATCAAGATCTCTTCACTTATAAGACTGCATCCATCCAGTCCGCTTCTATCGCATCATCTTAATGTCTTCCGAGATTTTCCACATGAAATACTTCATACAACCATAATTTGAAATAATGTTAACATAACTTGTCTCAAGATTTTATCTTTTAAATAAATAATGTTAAAATAATTATTGAAATAATGATTTTTAAATGATGTTACAGTACAAAATAATGGGCAATAATGATAAAAAATAGTAGCATTATCTTTCACTCTTTTCTTAGATAAAATGATTTTTATTTTTGGATCATGCATTCATTCTGGGAGGATTTGAGTAGAAAATTCAAAATTAATTATTAAAATATGAGAAAAATAATAGCTGTTTTTTTCTTGTTGCAACCATCTGTTATGGAAAATAACAGAAAAAACAGTCGTTATATATATTTTTTTCAATAATATTATAATGCCATTGCTTAAAACTATACGTGCAGCAACCGACGCATTTTTTATATAAACAGTTCATATGGCGTCTGGTTGACATCAATTTGACTTCGGAGCACGATGTGTCGAAAAAAAGTTAGAAAGCACCAAGCTTGCACTCGAGGACAAGCACTTGGTAAATTTAGAAGCTCCAACACGTTCTGTATGAGATTCTTGCTTACTCCAAGCAGCCAATCCACCAAATAGGTAGCCTGGTGATCAGAGGTCTTGACAAAAGTTTTTAACTCCAGTCAATGACACCACCAGTTGGGATCGACGTAAACTACGTGTAAACTACGTAGGTTAAGTACACACAACCCGCAGTGGCCCAAATCTAAGTTGATTAAGGCTCATCAACTGCATGAAACCATGCAGATAGATGCATACCATGTGCAAAAAAAGTATCCAATCAAGCCTGTTTACTTTGTTCCTTGTAGCTAAGTTTGAGTCATTCAATAATGGGCCATTTCTAACCCAAGCTCATTTCTTTGAATTTGAAGAAGCACTACACCACCATCTTAGTTCTCAATTGGAGGGGGGGAGTTGTTCTTCAAAGGGGCACATTGGAAAAGGAAAGGTGGGAGGCAATGGGTGGCTGGAGGATTCTCCACTCCTTTTGGGAGAAAAAAGGAATTCAAATTGGTAGATCGATGGACTCCTTAACTCAAGAAAATGGCTTTGGAAGAGTTTGTAGTGGATTCTCGAGGTGGAATTTGGAGGTTGGTAGGAGTTTACCATTGCTCCCATCAGGGAAAAGTTAAGGAACTTTTGGGCATTTGCCTTGGAGTCAACAGAAGATAATATTATTGGCACAAAGGGAAGGAAACGAACGTTTCTTTTACGTAATGCATATGATTGGGTAGTTGATACACGAGTTGGTTGTTAGCTTATCTGTTATGTTGTCATCTTTATTTTTCCAATCTACCTTATAGTTGCCTTTTTGACTGAATTTATGTTACTTTATTAGATTGTATGGGTTCATCTTTTTTTTTCTTTTTTTTTGTAATTAAATTTTTTTAAAAGAGTTTTCTTTTCTTCATCTACCATTCAAGTTTTCACTGAAATCGTAGATCTCAACAGAATGGTGCCTGGTGTTCGCATGTCTTTGCCCCATGTAAATTGTTGTAGCTATATAAACTGTAAGCTCCTATGTACAAAATTCTCATTTTTTTTTTCTTTTGTCTTCAGTTCTCTGAAGAAGTGTTTACTGTTAGATTGCAATACCTCTCTGAAGTGATTGACTCCTTAACACTTACTGAAAATCTAATATATATTCTTGTTTTTCCAAGATCCAAAAATGATATGTAGAGTCTCTGACCAGCAATAACCCATCTATTCTTTCGTTTCTGCCCCCAAGTATCTGCACAAGTGTTTTGTTCAAATGATGTTATGCTTATATTGGCATGGTCTTGTGGGCTTTGGCAGCTTTGAATGCTGTCCTTTACTTAAATTTCCTGCTTGTTATGAATTCTTTCCATGATTTGCAGGGGTTAAATCAAATAGCCAGCAAGAATCAGTGTGGTTATATGATTACATGACTTCTTAGGTCTGTTTGAATGGTAAAATTAAAGGTATTCTAGTTTTTCAAATGAACTCCACTGCTTGATTCTGAGTCTCTGTTGTCCCATGGCAAGAGGTCAGTGTTAACTTGTTCCGTGCTTGCTGCTGATAACTTAATTCAAATGTTAGCTGATGTTAAAGCACTCTTTAATGTGGAAAATGGTAAGAGCTCTTGTGAACTGGCTTGTTAGCAACAGTCACTCAGAATGGTTCATGCCCATTATTTCTATATCAATGTAGCTCAAGTGAAGGCACACAAGAGACCTCGATCTGTTATGCCTCATATCCATGGATGTCTGAGAGTTGTCTTCATGTCCTTATCAATAACAACTCGGCAATGCGCTCCAGATAAGCATTGCCACTTCTCAATTATTTGTAAAAAGAAATATTGAATATGGACAAACACTCCATGTAGACAAACAAAGTTGCTTAACATTTGAGCCACTAGGTAGTGATTCATCTATCTTGACTACTAATGGGTTTCATTTTTAAAATGAAATCAATGCTTAGATAAGCTGGATTCCATGGAACGATCCAATAGAGGTGACAGTCCTGTCATCAACCATCACTGACAGTGAGACCAGCATGTTGCATGCTCATAATTTAGCATCAATTTATCTGGGGCTAGATCACATATCATCACTAGTCTTGTACATCTTAACTCGGAATACAGTGCGATGTGCTTGAAGTGAAGATGGCTGACATATGTGGTCGAGTTGTTTGCTACAAGGCCTTCTTGTGCCCCATAAGATGGGTGGTCTCTTGGATTCTTTGCAGTAAAAATTTTGGTTGAGATAAATAGATCCATGCAATTATTGAGAGAAGTTCTAATGTCATTCAG
The DNA here is from genome assembly GCA_017589505.3 of Metroxylon sagu. NCBI lineage: Eukaryota > Viridiplantae > Streptophyta > Magnoliopsida > Arecales > Arecaceae > Metroxylon > Metroxylon sagu. Next base: position 83,460 of record JACVBY030000280.1, on the reverse strand, counting down.
AAAAATTGAAGAAAACTTGACTAGGGTGGCAACATAAGTAAGCTTTTCTGAGTTTTTGGTCACTCAAATTTAAATTGACAACGGTTTGTGGCAAATGTTGTAAGCATAGGATGCTACTCTTATCATAAAAGAATCCTTAATCAAGCATCCTTAGGCTTGTGAATCTAGTATTTATACAAACTTGGCTAAGCCCTTTGCAGAGCTGGATGGTTTTACACTGATCCAAAGTTTACCTTGATCCCTATTGAGCTGAGCCTGTTAACAATCCTGATCTTGTTAGTTCGATAAGGTTGTTTTGGAAGATCGGCTTTGTATAATGAACTTCTTTCTTTTGTTATTTAATGCTTAGGGTTAATTGTGGATAAAAAAGAGAAAATAAGTGTTCTATCAAAGAAAACAATGAACAAAGAGGATTTTTTTTTTTGCGGTGTATCAATCACTTAAGGCTTGTTTGCAGTGTTTTAGTAAGTGGTTCAACACACAGGCTGTCAAAAGGGATTAAGGGACTGCACAGTGATGAGACCAAAGGTAGACACATAGGTGTATTGTATTATAAAATTACAAAACAATTAAGAATATAATACATCGAAATTAAAGAAAAAGCATATATTTATTTGAAGACCTCATTTACTACAACATAATTTATTAGTGAAATTACAATATATCCTATAAATTATGCAAAAACACAAATTGATTATCTAAGAAGAAAATTTATGCATCAAGCAACACTGCCCGCTATGAAATAATCATCGCTGAGTTGGAAATAAACAACTAATCAAGATCCAAGAATTAGTGGAAATTGTAACTTGTGGCTATGTAGGGACTTTGAGCATATGTGAAAAAGACTTTGAGGGCCATAATTCATATGCTTGATATGCCTCACACTGCAAACCTCCCAATTCCAAATTGATGGCCAAACTAACCTACCTTGGTCTGTGGAGGTTGCTTGGACTTCCACTAGGCAATGAGTTAACCACTTGACCTGGATATAGGGGCCACCTTTTGCAGCTAAGCCCTCGGAGGGGTGGCCAGGGACTTACCCACTTCCATTTGAAAATGGTGCTCGTTGGTTAGAGTATTGGTCGTTGTAAAGTCCAACTCCATTGAAAGAATCAATTCAGCAACCCTGGCCCAAGAATCAAGTTCTGGGAATATAAAATCAAAAGACATTGTGGAGGTCAAATTGAATGACTAATGGCAGGTTATATAAGCACTGGACACTCCAAGACTTGCATGCGGAGCTTGCCAAGGAAAAAGCTTTTCACATTAAGCTTAATAGTCTGTTGTCTCCCTTAAAGAACTAAATTTTTCAATAGAACTCTATACATTATCCTATACTTAAGTCAACTAATTGCATGGTAGCAAACCTCACTGACTTTTTAAGCTGGGAGCCTGAGAATGGCTGTATGTTGTATGTTTATTCAACTAATGTCTGCTGATGCTTTCTGCTCTTTGGTCAGGTTAAAATGTGGGGAGTTCTTGCTGTTACTTAACAGGGCATGTAAATGTAAGAAGGGAACCCATCCCCTTGGCAACCATACAAGTAGATGTAAGATATATTTGAGTTGAGAAATAAGCATCTTTTATATGGGCAGTAAGCCAGCTCTCAAACCTAGACCTAGAAAAAAGATAAGCTGCACTGCACATCCAAGGACGCCATGTTCTGGAGTTGGTGGAGCTGTCCCAGTGAGAGCTGCCATGCCATGCATCAGCCTTTTGTCAAAACAGGGGGTATTTTCTAGCAGTTTAAAAATCTTTTTTTTTTTGGAACTTCGCATGGTACTTGACCAGCATGAAGCTGTAAGCCTTCAATAATTTGCACTCACAGCTTTTTTGTTGATGATATGCATCCAGGCTGAATATTTCCTTGTAAGGCTGATGATCATTTGTTGCTGTAGGGAAATTAACTACATCACGTATCAGTAACATTGTTCTCTTATAAAGCAGCAATCAATTATGACAACTTACTGATTGATCTATTGATTGGCTTCTCACCATGACATTTAAACTACATTTGTGTCAATGGGAAAACTGGAGAGGTCTTTTAGCCTTGCAAAGGTGTTTCAGATGCACTTGATGCTTTCTATTCATCTTCTTTTGATATTAATTTTTCAAATAAAGAGAAAGAAGAATCTCCCACTAAATAGCATTCAGTTCTTATGTGTTCATCATGGTCATGAATTTTACATTTTCTTTTTCTTTCTTTCTTTTAATTTTCTAGCTCCATTATTCCAATAGAGAAAAGATCAATCTTATCTTTGTGCTGACTAGCGAACCTACAAGTCAAATTCCTGTTCATCACCTTAATCATTTTCCGGATCAACCATACTGAGTCCTGCTTCATTCACAGTCTTAGCTTCTAACTTGCTAACGTATTGAACTGCTGGTATGCCTTAATTCAATATTATATTTCACATGGATAGAAAGCTCATTTCGTGAGGCCCATGATACAACATCTAATGAAATATTTATATTGCTTGAAAGATATGCAGACTTCAGGGAATGATGGCTCGCATGATGTTACCCATCATTCCGAAGATCTTGTCATCCATAATCCATCACGATGGGCACCGGGTAGAAAATTGTCTGTCCAATTATGGATCTCAGATGCTCGTGATTTTATACCCTTTCAATGTTTAATCATCCGATATGAACCCCCTGTTGATTCTTCATCTCTTTAATTTTTTCGGCAAGACTTGATCATGTGAAGGAGTAAAGCACTGTCAGATATCAAAGGATCATATAAGAATTTGGAAAAGCCTAGATAATATCAACAAAATCAGTGCAAAAGATTTTGAATGTAATAAGGCTATGCTAAGAAATGTAGACCTTATGAGGAACAGGAACAGTTAATAATGCAGACTCAGTAAGTAGGATGTGGCCTGATGGTTCCTGGTTATGGAACTCAAAGAATTCTCCTAAATTTTCAGTTTAGCTTGGAATTATCACTGGCATAATCCCAACATTACCTTATAAACAAAGCAATAAACACCACATAAGCAAGCAACAATCGGTGAAGGTGCGGGACAATATGCACGTATGTGAGAAGATATCTACTGCCCCTCAGAGAAAGTGAAATAAGATTAGTATCCTGCAGATTTTTCAGCAACTACCCAGTTGAATCACAGAGGAATACCATCCAGGAAGTCAATCTCAATGAATCACCATAATCATGGTGCAGTATAGGAAGAGGTGAAATTTCTTAAGCCAGATTGAATACATAAGGCTCTCAACTTCCTAATTTGAAAGCATCAACAAAGAGACCCAAGCATACACCAGCTTTCCAATAGTTCACCATCACCACCAAAGACTGCAATCTTCCAAGAGGCATGGTGAATGGTTTTCTGTACATAAGCATGCCTATGCCCTCAATGGCAGCCACGACGACACCAGCAACCAAGACATCCCAGTCCCCAGTCTGCCCAAGTATAGTTGCCAGGGCATTGGCTGTATAGAAACCCAAGAGGAGGAGAAATATTTTCATAGCGAAGTTCTTTCTAGCAGCATTCAGCTTTTCCAGAAGCTGTCTTGCTGCAGCACGGACTATAGTGCCCAATCTTGTCCTGCCAAGCCCCGCATTGTCCGCATCAAGGCTCTCTTGACCATTACCATTAGGTGACCCGCCAGTGTCCAACGCAAAGCCTAGCCTCCATCTGTTGCTTCTCATCTGATGACTGCAGAAAAACAAGAAGCAAATGCCTGTTAACATGATCTTCCGTTTCACAGGGTTGTGTCTACATAAGAAACCTCATCAAATGTAGTCCTTTAAAACAAGAGTCAGAGGATGAAAAATTCTACACAAGGATTGATCAAATTAGACCATCATGCTTGTATCGTTTCTTCACTTAGTGCCTATTTAGAAACTTCCAGCCAGATCCAGCAGGATCGGCCCGAGAGGGGGAGTACCAGGGAAGGAAGGGCTGGAATGGTAGAGAACAAAGAGAGTAAGCGCAGGGTTGCGGAGCCTGAACCCTGCAAGATGAGAAAAAAGACATCATGACGTTTTTTATTCTTCTAACAGGGATTGGGACTCATGGCCTTCTGCATTCTCCCTCCCCTTTCCATGCCCTCTCTGTTCCTCCTCTCTCTCAGGCCCATCCTGCTGGATCCAACCAGATCCAACAGGAAGTTCCCAATAAATTACTTAAGAAATCAAGTTACAATAATTTGATGACAGATGCCCAAAAGACAGCAGAAACTGATAAGGCAACCAAATTTCTTTTAAGATGGTGACGTTAGCTATTGCTGTTTATTTTGATAAATAAGAAGCTGTTAAGTGACTGATAAATAACTAATAAGGATATAGAAAACAACAATAGTAATTATCCTCTACAAAGTATTAATAAACAAAAGCTGCTAACTTTATATAGTTATATGCAGTTACAAGAAAATTAATTCAGTTTGACCAAAGTTTTTCTGGCCAAATTAATTTCTGGAACCTCACGTTTACTAATGGCTACTGACGCAGATGAATTCTATTAATATTAATCACCACAAGCATCAACAAGTTCAGTTGGAAAGCAAGCCTGAAAACATAAACTAATGGCTATCTCACCAATCTGGGGCCATATCATGGATTTGGCTCTGGATTTTGTTCTTATCAAAGGTTTATGATTTCAGTTAGCCACAAGCACCTTTAAGTCACTTCCCACAGTATCTGTCCATGTTTTCTTAAGTCTTTAACCCTCTTTTCAAAACCTGATGCACTAACTTTCTACAGGGGTTTGAAATTCCCCAGAGGCATGATCAATGATAGAATTCAATTCACTTCTTAAGTACCATTTTAATTTTATCTTCAGCCAGAAAGATACATCACATACATTGAAATAATGAAGTAGGAAAATTAAACTATATGTTTTGATATTGTTTACAACACACTTGTCAACTTCCCCTTTCTTTGAAATATTTGTCAATGTCAAAATAATTAAAATGGGGCATTTTTTGGTATGTTTTTATATTAAATCTTAGACCGATTATGCCATTTCAGTTCGATTAATATCGGGATCCATATTCTCTGGTCATCTTCAGTGCAATTTTAGCAATCAGCCCCACTCTAGTAAATGGGATACACAAAAGAAATCATCATTTTTCAACTGTTGTATATTTTGGGGCCCATTACAAGCATCAAATAGCACCTCACATATGACTGAAATGACTGATCATTCCATAATAAATCAATATATGGAGGTTTCCATACACAATATTCTGATCCCACCAACCTCAAATGGCTTTTTTGAAGAATCTCCCTCTAAATGATGGACAACTAGAATGGAAGGAGGTGTTTTCTAAGCAGATGTTGGGCTTGTATTTATGATGCATAAATGATACGCTTGCAGAATTTTATATCAAATTAAAATTAAAATATTCAGCCAGCAAGGAGTCCAAGAAGAAGAACCCAGACAAAGTGCGAAGGTGTACATGACCATGGAAAGTGAATGGGAAAAAAGCATTCTCCCAACAATGTTTAAGCATGTCAACATTCACCGCAACCATGAAATTGATCATTGTTCATCTTCCAGTCTAACTGATCTAGAGAGAGATGTCATTTTGTTCTAAGTTATAAACAAAAGCCACAAGCCTCATCCCTCTTATTTCAGTTAATTCTACAAGTCCCAATTCTCTGTAAGTCCTCTTAAATCAAATGTTCTGTGCATCAAACATTATCAAATCTGCCTCTACCATTGCAGCGCAAGCCTTCAAGCTTTTCTCTTATGTACCATATATGCAGGTTATATCACGTGCTACATAACCTTTGCAAGAGCATGTGATATTGTGATATTTTATTCATGTAGGATGCAGGTTACTGTGTTAGTGAGCTTGGTATGCGAGAGCAAGTATTAAATGAATTTGTTACTAGATAGGTAATTACTAAGCATAGCTTTTTTCTTTGATAGCTAATCTTTTTAGCCATTAACTGGGATTTGTCCCAGTGGTAACACCCCTCCGCACAGCAAAATACAAACAATGATTCTAGGTTCAGTTCTTAGTTTAGAACATCCCCAAATATCTAGACCTGGGTAATTATAGTGCTGACAGTCTCCCTTCCTTTCTCTCCCAAAAGAAAAAGGAAGAAAAAACCTTTTTAGCCACAAAAGCTACAATAAATTAAGTGAACATTTCCTCCAGACATTGTTGCTGCTTGGCAAGACACAAAATCCTCAAATACATGAAGTTCATCAAAGTAACAGTTAATACTTAATATTAAACATTTTTAAATATTTTTCAACATAAAGTAACATAGCCTTTGCCAGAAGGAATTACTGGAATGCACAAGGCGATGCAGGATTGATGGTAAGACACATGTGCATCTCTGGTGATGGACCTAAAGGACTAGAAAAACCTATGGGTAGGTTCAAGTTGATCACCTGCTATCCAGTTTCAGAAAGCTTATGAGAAATTGTGATACCTACTAGACCTGCCCTAAGGCCCAAAGAAATAAAAGTAAGATGCGAGGAAACACATCCATAAAATTGAGGGGCTAAAGTTGGGCTTGAAATAAGACTTTAGCTTTATATTGGGCTTCTTTGTACATGTTCTAGAGCAGTATATGTTTTGAAACAGTGAACAAATTTTAATTAAGTCTAACAAGTGATACAGGATAGAGGGGAAGATTAAGGTGCATTAGGGTTGCCATTCAAACTAGGGCTGTTAGGGTTATTTGTTTGTTTGATAACAGAGAAAAAAAGTGAACTCATATTAGATTTGAATCAATGACTGTTTGAATATGGGCACATTGCAATGAATCTAGCAGTTGAGGGGAATCTTAAAGTTGTTAGTGAATAACAGAAAGGAATATAGAGAGTGAAGAATAAAAGGAAGAAGAAATAGCAGGGGTACGGAAAATCAGTTGTACCAGCCTTTAGCTGCTTCCTTTCAATCAAAATCAACTCAAAAAAATCAACATCTTTAAAAGATAATAACAAAAATTTGAATCGAAAGAGTACAAGTTTCCACAGAACTTGGCTTAATTGTTTGGCACTTGGAACAGCTGACGGCCATCCTGTTAACATGTGGAGTGGAGTGGCTTTTACAAAGACTTTATGAAGTTCCAATTTTTGATGTCTCTTGTATATGTCCAAGTGCCCAAAGGGCAACCTCTATAAACCTCAAAATGGGGTGCCCAAGCAAGACTGTTTCATGGTTCACACCCAAGCCTTTTAAGCACCTCTATCACTTGAGTCACTAGCTACAAACCATTACAAACTACCAATAATTCTAAAACAATGGATGACCAGCTATAAAAAGAAAAAAATGAGGATTATCTACCACCTGTCACAAAAAGGAACCCAAAATTAAGAAAGCATCGGTTAGATGAAAGCAACCAGTCCCTTCCAATAATGTCTAGCATTTCGTCAAACAGTTAGTCTACGCCCCCAGCGCATGGTCGCACTACTGACAACACTATGGGGCAAAGTAGGAAAGAAACATACTCCTGCATGATATGAAAAAGAACACAAAGAAGATAAGGAAATCAACATGCGAGTTTTATAGAAAAGAAGGTTTTTTATCAAATCAGGAACTAGAGAATACCAACATGAGGGAGATCGTAAAGAGACGACATATGATTCCCGCTTGATTAAAGAGGTGCCCTTGCTTACAAATACCATGCCATATTTTCTGAATCTATAATTTGATAGTAGAAATTCTACCCATTTTCCTTTTTATTCGAATAGACAGTCCAAAATGCACTGCTTTACTGATGCCAAAGAAACCTATAGATGATCCAGAACAACCCACAAACATTCTATGTATTTTTAAACAATCATATACAAACATTCCAATTATATTAAACAAAAGCCAGCATAAAGAATCATACGAAACCTCATATAAATCAAGAAACAAACCTTATTTCTTGAAACGGTTTAGGCCTTGCACCAAACTCTACAAGCCGTCTACCAGGGCGAGCTCTGAGGCTCCTGAAATCGATCGCTCCACAAATAATCAGAGAAGTGTGATGCCTTCCCGGGCACCCTCCGTCCATCGGCGGCCAGCCCCGCTGCACCACGACCGTCGCCATTCTCGATCACATGAACAAAAGAATGCACCGAGAACTGGAATTTGGGGCTGTAATTAGAGGAAGAGAGAATCTGACGGTAGGCATGGAAGAGGGGAGGGGGAGGGGGAAGGGGAGGGGGGACGACTGGGCTCGAGGCTTTTCAGCCTCGCATGGTCCTCCTCGCATGGATTGCACTGATCGTTCGCGGGCGATCTCAGCCATCCGATTTTAGCCGTTGGGGCCTCAGGCAAGAGCCAAACGGAAACGGATGAGAGTTGCAGCCCATTGCGGCTGATGAGACTCGTGGCAGACAGGACCCATTCGCCGCCGGCTCCGTCTGAACGATTGTAGCGAGGGGAATGCTTAGCACTCAGGACAGAGGGGGAAAACCATTTCATGCAGCTCGCAAATAATGACGAGAGAAATATGCTAAATGCTAAACTAACGTCAAAGATAAGGTATGGTTTAGCTTACTAATCATGTTTAATGCCTATGGAATTGGTGAATTGGCTCGGATAAGGCACATGCTGGCTCACTCCATGCCACCATAATCCATGATGCTTTGGATATGGCTACACCACCCAAAAATCAAAATAAAAAAAAAAAAAAACAAAATGTTTGAAGGATCAAGAGATGGCGTACAATCAGCATACTCCTATTCTCGAGAGGAGAGGACTGGTAAGAATAATCATCCCTTACTTTTTATTGAATTGGCAAGCTAAATCATCTCCTACTCAATGACTGGCTGGTGAAGCCACCCATAACCTGCAGAGAGTGCAATTCACGACATCATGTATGAGTACCAAATGACCCTCTATTGCATCAGGCTATGTTAGATATGATCCAAGAAAATTGTCTAGTTCTATAGTTAGATATGAATATCCTATATAATTAAAAGATATACACAAGATGAGCTCTTTATTGGCTCTCTTCTTTATTTACTCCTCATTCTCCTTTTCATTAGCATTAAGCCTCATAGTCTCATACTCCCTTCCATTTACTTTTCTCACTAATTTGAGCATAAAAAGGACTTAATCGAGTAACCTTTGGTACTCCCTGCCCTTACTTTCTATTTTTGCAAAAGCTTCAACCCAAAGTGCATAACTTTTTTTTATTAGATCCATCATTCTCTCTGTTTCCGATTCATCATCTCTGTTATCATCACTGTGATGCATTGGATGGTCTCTTTGTTGAATCCTAATACCATCAATAATAACTATGAATGGCATTGTAGATGTCCCCTCAAATTAAAACATTATAATGAAAAAAATCTCAAACATTACAGCTATGTGTTTAAAATAGCTAATGATGTCAAAACTTAATCATAAAGTAGCATATATCGGGTTTAACATCTTCTTATACAGATTGAACATCATTTATGAAAGATAAAATCAAAAAAAATTAATAAATAATTAAAATAAAAAAATTTAAATTATTGATACCGTACAAGTTGGATCTTCAATACTATATCGAAATTTTTTCAATCACTTAAAGCTTTTAAAATCAATTGACCGCTTCACTGTTTCTTTATCTTTCACGATAACTTACTATATCATAAGTTTTATCCATCAATACTACTTTCTACTATAAAACCTTTAAATTTTTAAAATCATTGGCCAAGAAAGACATTCGGCAACAATAGTTCTCAATTTTTTTAAAATTTATTAAGTTAAAAAACATAATTTTTATATTTTTAAAAGTTAAAGTGATTAATCATTACAATCATCATTTCTTTTTTTATCATAACCAACACCTTTAACCGCCTCCTATGCCTTCTTTTTCTTATCTCATTACCATCATCATCATACTATTAATTATTGCTACCAATTGTTAACCAATAATGCATTATTGTCATCATTATGGACCGCAGCAACCACCGCTGTTGCTGTCATCACTATGAACCATTATCACCTACGTTATTATGTTATCAAACACCATCCAACTAACACCAAGGCAGGTTTTAAACGTTATTTTTAAGGAAAAAATAAAAACTTGTCAGTAGATCTCATGAGAATTGAAAACTAGATGTAGCGTTAAACCCAGCATAAAATTTTGATGATATTATTTTAACAAAAGTATTTGTTTTCAATGTTCGACGGATTATATTACATAAGTAGTTTAGAAGTGTTTATTCCACTTTAACTATTAAGCAAAATTGTAATAAATCTCATTGGCGGCAAACAATTTTATGCAGTGGTTGGCCCCGTCGCCGTGCACTCATTTTTTTTATTTTTTATTTTTTTTAATTCCTTTATCCGCGCACGGGGAGGACGGATGGGAGTCGCCATCCGGACAGCACGGGACGGATGGGAGAAGAAGCCGCCAATTTATGAGGTCCAGCTTTAGAAGAAGCTGGACCTTGCGTGCGCGTCGCCAGCCTTTGGACCAAACATTAGATGAGCGCACTGTATTTTAAAAAAAATGTTGCTAATTTCCGTGATGATGGTGCTTTTAATAAGCATCACCTATAGTTTCATTTGTATTATAAGATTATGATAATATTTAGCATCATTTAATATCATGTTATAATAATATTATATTATGTTATATTATTGATGCTATAATAATGTTATTGTAGGTCTAATTGGTCTTTTTTTTTTTTTTCTTTCTTATAAAGGGGATAAGGGAGTGTTTAAATTAAGTTAAATCAAATTTAAATTTTTACTTGAGACCTTAGTTACAAATTATGCCCGATTAATCATGTAAGTATGACAATAAGAGTTTGAATGGATGAACATACTAAACTTGTTTCTCAACTTGCCACTTCCACTTATTTGAAGAGGATAAGCTACTATATTTCTTAACCAAACAAATGTTTTTATTTTTTATTAAAAATAAAGTATTGACATAATGGTAATTTATTTTTATGGAATGGATTTTTATCTAAAAAATATTAACTATTATTTTAGAAGAAAGGGTGGCTTCTATCTCACCAATAAAAATGATGGCCAAAACAAAATATATGCTTTTGTAACAACTTAAAGGAAACCATAGAGCAAGGGTAGTGGTAAAAATAATAGGAGTTGCATTAGTGCATACAATATGCAAGGCATTATATTTTTTTTGCATTCCAATTATTATTAAAATATAATAATCAATATAATAAATATAAATAATTTTTAATAAATTATAACAAATTATAATTTTTTTTTTTTTTGCACATCAGGTAATAAACTATGATAACCAAGCGATCATTAATTTTGTATTTGCATGGCAAATAAAGAAATTAGCACAAATTAAGCCTTTATGCAGACATTATCACTGGCCCAATATAATTTACATAATATATATATTTCTCTTTTTTAAACTTTTCTAAATATATTATAATGATATTTTAAATTATAATCAACAAGAAATTTTGATAACTAAATCTTTGTTGCACATTGAGTAATGAACTGAAGGATGCAAAATATCTATCATTACTACAATAATGTATTTTAATTATAGCTAATCATATCAACACCCGCATTATTAATTTCTTTTGGATATTAACTAATAAACTTTAATAGTGGCCATGCACATTAGTTTTATTGATATCAGGCATCAACATAATAAATAAAAAAATCCACGCAATTGAAATCTCTCTCTCTCTTTCTCTCTCTCTCTCTCTCTCTTTATATATATATATAATAAAAGTACTAGCTCATCAAGAAAGGTTTTTAGTAACTACATCAAAATCAGGATATAATTTTATCTTTACCATGATTTAGGGATTAAGGCTATTTACCTCACCTAAATACATATCCTTTCTATTTATAAAAAAAGGAAAAAAAAAAAAACATGAGAGGGCATGCTCCCTTCTTTCTTTCTTCCTCCCCCTCCATTTCTCTTTATTTTCTCCAAACTAAATCATCTCAACTTGATTTTGCTCACCTTGTTCCATCTCTTGCACCTCCAAGTGCTCTCTCTCATTGATTCTATACAAAACCAACTTAATTGTATTTAGTTCAATATTTAAATAATTTTATTTAAAATATAAGTGTATCTCTTATTAATGAGCTAGAACTATTCAAATATGACTAGTTTTAGTCTAGATAAAATTAAATAAGTATCAAAATAATGCATTCAATTTTCTGAAATTCTAAAAACTACTTTTTTTTTTTTTTTTTGGGGAAACCCATCATCATTGAAGCTTTATTTAAGGGTCAAAAATTTGTTCATAAACTTAACCAAAACAAAAAAATAGATTTTGTTGAGATTTATTCATGTTTCTTGCAACCAAAGAAAGTGGCCAAGTGAACGTGAATATGGGTGAAATTGGAATGAACACTTAAGAGGTCCCACCTCTAATGTAAGAGATCAATTGTGAAATCTTAACAAAAATCTACAATTAATCTTTCTCCAAAAACTAGCTCAATAAATTAGCATGCCACACTCCACTATGATGTTACTTATTACAATCTTGTCTTATTTAATAAGGGGATTCAATATTTCAAAAAAAAATGTTAAAAACATTTTGTGGTCTTGAAACAAGGTCCCCATCTTATGAATGATACAATAGATAAAATATTAAAAATATTCCTTAAAAAAAGATTTAAAAACATATATAAAAAATAAGTATGGATGTATAGGAGATGAGTTCAACTTATGCATGCAAATATTCGGCCATGCAGAGCCATCAATGTTATTAGTATACAGTGGCTTAAAGCCACAACCTATTAGTTTGCAAGATTGATCCAGTCAATAGGTTTAGAAAAAATTGTTGGCCTAACCCTCAACAAAAAATTTGAGTTCAACCCTTGAATTGATTTGCTGAACTATTTAATCATGTTCAAAATCAATGATTGTATTAGAAAGAACATGAAGGATGGCTACGTGATATACTCAGGAGATTTGTGAATACCAATGTTAGGACTTGTATTTTTTTGCTTTCATGCAATTAATAAATGGGATGACGTATGTCAAAACTTTTAGTTGAGAAAATGACTTGCCACAACTAGTTATACTATATTTATAGATCAAGGTTTATGAATGGCTCAATTGGATTTGATATATATATATATGTAAATGCAAAACAATAGCATGCAATCAAGGCAAGGACTTTGATGGTACCATGCAATCCATAAGGAAACAAATACATGCTATCAAGAAAAGGACTTTGAGATTGACATTAATAATAAACCTTCATCGATGCTTGCACAAAGAAGAGTTAGTAAATCACAATGGTTAACATTATATTCTATTACATTACGATCATACCAATATTTTATGTTTATGTCGTTGCTAGTGCTTCAAATTTTCCATGTTATATTATTAAAAAATTATTATTATTTTAAGTAAAACATTAAAAGTTGCCATGTAATTTTGTAAAATGCCAAAATAAATGTCATAGTTTTCTAGCAATGAAGTTTATTTATTTATTTATTTATTTGGGTAACATCATCGACGTGCTAACGGTGGCAACTTCAAAGAGAGAGCAAATCAAAAGACGGATGAATTAATTACGAACACCGTCTCAACGGGAGGGACGTCTAGAATAATTAATTTTACGTTATGTTAATGCATCCATACCATCCAATGCTCCATAAGGCTAAAATCTTATAATCCAACGGCGTCCGCAGGGCGAAAGCCTCGCCCATTGACCGATCGATCGTTCGCTCTCGCTCGCTTTCCCTCTTGATTTCTCTTCCGTTCGGTGCCCGCCTTTGAAATTTCCTCCTCTCCTTCCGCCCACCGTTCGCGATTCCTTCTCTTGTTCTATAAAATTCCAACGGCCTTCTTCTCTCCTGTCGGTCGACCGATTCAATCCCAATCCCAATCGGAATCCTCCCCTGTTTCGATATATATATATATATATATATCAAGGAGGAGGAGGAGGAGATGGCAAAGCTCTACGTTCAGGCGGTGCCGCCGGCGGATCTGAACAAGAACACGGAGTGGTTCATGTACCCCGGGGTATGGACGACCTACATCCTGATCCTCTTCTTCTCGTGGCTCCTCGTGCTCTCGATCTTCGGCTGCACACCTGGGATGGCCTGGACCATCGTTAATCTGTTCCACTTTGCGGTATGCTTTCACTTTTCCTTCGCTGTGTCGTAAATCAGATATTATGATGAAAGATTCGATTCTTATGGTGACTTCTGATGAATTGATGACGCTATGTTTTTCTTTCTTTCTTTCTTTCTGTTAAAATGAGTTGGTTGAATTTGAGGGCTTCTGATTTTTTTCCGTGAATCTGAGGTCTAAAGATATGGTTTTCCCTGATCGGGAAAGCGCTTTGGGTTTCTAATTGTGTTTATTTGTGTATTCACATGGAAAGAGGGAAACAATTGGGGGAATATTTGCTGCTTTAATGGTTATGCGTGACTGATTTGTTCCGGAAGTGATTTTTTGATTGAATTTGTTTGGGTATCCTTGGATTCCCAAATTAGACGCATGATGCAGATATATATATATATATATATATATATATATATATATATATATATATATATATATATATATATATATAAATTTTTGGAACAATGAAGAAGGAAAACTGTCTAATTTGGTATAAATAAGGTCTTCTCCCCTTTTGTTAATAATAAGGGGGAAAAGAAATTTTTCTTACTCATGTTTGAAGTATGATTTACGATAACTCTGCTTCATTTGAGTTCTAAGTCTATCTGGTGTTTATGAGAGCTCATGTTTGAGGAATTTAATGTCTAACAGACTGTGAGGGGCTCATGGTTTTTCCTTTCTTTGTTTTTTATTTTTTTTGTTTTTTCACATGTTGAGCTCAATCCATCAAGTTTGTGGCTTTGTTTGTTTTTGTACCACTCCAAGACCATTTATTGGTTCAATTAATTCTGTTAGCGGATCAAAATCATATGACTCAAAAACTCGAGTGGAAGTTAATGGGTAAAGTGGACTTGAGTTATAAGTATATGACACATTTTTTTTTTTTTCATCCAATGTGGGACTAAATTTGGAGTATCACAATTTTTTCTTCTTATAATGCAACAATTTCTCCTTACGTCTTTATCGCATGCAATAAGCTAGCCAGAATTTATTCTCGAACCGAATTGTTGGTGCTGCAAGGATGGCTTCACGCCATGGCGAAACTCCATCGTCCCATAAGTAGCCCTTTCTTTATGCTCATCAACTTTCGCACACTCGGATCAGCTCTAATACCATTTGTAACGCCCTAAGACCACCTACTGGCTCAATTAACTCCGTTAGCGAGCCGAAACCACGTGGTTCAAAAATTTGAATGGAAGTTAATGGGTAGCAAGTGGATCTGAGTTATAAGCACATGACACATTTCTTTCCCATCCATGTGAGACTAAATTTAGGGTATCACAGTTTTCTTGAGTCATCCAATTGGCGCTAAAAATTTCTGTCCTTATGTAGTCATGATAAATTCGTACTCTACTTCACCTTATAGTGGGTTAGGAGACATTTTATGCCTAAAATCAATTCAATTTTAGGCTGTAGTTGAGCCAGTGCAAGAGATTGTTCATCATATTGGTTCGAAAGGTGGAGCTGAGCTCTTAAGAGTCTGCTAATGGCTACAATTCTGAAAGGATTGTAAATACAATGTAAGTCATCAAAATTATCAAACCTTAAAAGAAATTTGCATGCCAAAAAAATCCTTTTATGCGTGGTTTGATCGCCCCCCTTTATTTTCAAGGAGTTGTAGCCATAATTCAGCAGTTATTTCTATATGGGCAACTTATAAAGCGCAAAAATTAGGTTATTTTGATATTTAATTACAAATCCTTAGTTGTTTCTTTTATTTTTGCACCCCCCCACTCTACTCATTGTTATAAGAACCTGGGCCTAGATCTCTGTTTTGCAAATGTTTCTGATGGTAGTTCAAAGAAAAAGCTTGTATTTTACTGACATGGTTTACTGGGTAGTACTTTGCAATATCTACAATAAATCCTAAGACGGACTGAATGGCTTTCTTTTTTCACCCCAATTTTTTTGTATTAGCCACTTATGCCTTGGCGCATTTCAAAAAAAAACTTTTTTTTCATAGAGCTTGGTGCTAAGAGCATTGATTTGTGAAACCTGAAGTGACATATTAATAGATGGACGTTGCTTGGCATTCCTATACAATTCAACACTAACTACTGGATGGATGCCAGTTGAATATTGCAGTTATAGCATATTCTGCTGTGATGACTGTATTGATGCATCTGAGTTAATGAGAAACACAGTGCAGAAGGCTCTACTTCTTTGTGAATGCTGTTGGAAAGGGTTGCATCTTAATAAATTGTTTGTGTTGTTCTTATTGGGAACATGTGTTTGCTCGAATCCTAGACATGCAGATCATTTTAATGGAAAATGCAAGAAATTATATGTTTGACATCTGGCTTCTTTTTGGTTCAGTACAATTCATCCGTTATTTTTTCTCAGGCATTTGAATTTAATATTTTTAAAAATAATCAGGCCATTTTTTAAAATTTTTTCTTTGTTTTTACATGTTCTTGGGTCGTATCACTTCTCTATCTTTGTCCCTTTTTAACTCCTGTGGACATTCTGATTGAATCATCTATTGCAGATCACCTATCAATTTTTCCATTGGAAGAAGGGAACTCCCTTTGCTGATGATCAGGGTATTTACAATACTTTGACTTGGTGGGAGCAGATGGACAATGGCAAGCAGCTTACACGTAATCGGAAGTTTTTGACGGTCGTACCTGTGGTTCTGTGAGTATTCTTGTCATTTTGCTTTTCCATTTGACATCTGGTTTGTTGACATGGAAAATCATGAGGGACCAGTTGCATAATGATATTGCAATTGTTCAGAAAGGCATACATGAGTCACAATGGTTTAATAGTTTATTTTACATAGGTACAAGGTATGGCATGCACTTGCTTCCACTATGCCTCATATTTGCTTTGTGCTTTATTTATTGGATTGCATGTTTGCCTCCTTTGTATTGAGTTATAATTACGTATGTACATGTATTGTATATAACATTTTTTTCATGAATTTTGGGAATAAAATGAACATAGGGAAACCCCTAGGAAATGATGGGGTTGACAATTTTAATATGAATAGCATGAAATGGGCTCTAATAGTTCATCTGAAATGTGAATGATACAACTAATTAACTTATGCTGATTCATGTGCTGGGGCTGTTTTTTAGTTTCGTAAGAAACCAGAACAAAATTCCTGCTTTTTTGTACTTAGACTAGCATAGTTTCTTAATACATATTGATTTTGCTTATATTTAGAGAAATTCAGGCTATGATCAAGTATTTGGATAATAACAATGATCTCCTGTCTCAACATGCAGAATTAGGTCTTTAATATCTAGTTTATAATTGAAAAATCATGTTATGAGCTTTGGCATGCACTACTAAGTAGTGGTATAAATATTTTAGATATCAGCGAAATAAAGAGGGCCCATATTTCCTTAGTTCTCAACTCATGGTTCTTCCCACATAACATTGTTTGGTTTTAGTAGTTTTGGAACTCAAACATTTTTAATTTGAGGCCTTAGAAATTTAATACTTTCAGCCAATGTTCGCAACACCAATACCGAGAACCATACTGGTACATACTGGTTCAGTATGGTACATATTGATGCAACACAATACACACCTTATATTAAGATAGGGTATCTATTCTTTTCTTACTCTTAACTATTATACCATTTGGTACCGAGTGGTACAAAACGGTTCCACTCAGTTTGGATCAGTTCGATTTGTACTGAATTGAAATTCTGATTCGTACTGAATTGAAATTCGATATTGTATTGGTATGTTATCGATATGGTCAGCATGGCAGACCTTACTTTCAACAAAGCTCCAGTTGCATGGTTCTTAAATTGTAACTAGTATCAGCAAAGAACCTGGTTTGGGTTAGACAGTAGCTTGAACTTATGTCTAACCTGAACCTGACATGGACTTGAATTTTGGGAAACATTCAATATTTGGATCTGAACCTAGTTTTATTTCTATCAACTTTGAACCCACCTTCTTTGATAGAATTTTTAATTGAAGATTGTATAGAATAAAGAGATTTCAAGTTCTTACATCCATAAAGCTATATCTGAAAATTAAAAGAGCAAAGATGACTTCATGGCCACAAGAAAAGATGTTTCAATGGAAATAGAATTAGATTTTGTAGCTATAGAGGAAACCAAATGATCTAGGGATATTTGTTATTAAAATAAGCTCGACTAGCACAGGAGACATCCCTCATCAAATCTTATCATTCTGATATAACTTGTATAAGAGTGGGCAAGAAAGATGAGCGGGGTGGCTAGGTGGAAGGAGATGTGGAGACCTTTCAGAGAGGGGACTTCAGGTACCAAGTTAGGCCCTTTAGGGCTAACGATTCACAGAAAGGATGGTATAAGAGAACTACAAGAGCATTGGAAAACAAATTGGTTGCCAGTAGGTAAAGGTCTTTTTTGCAAGGGCAGGGCGATGGTCAGATGGGAGAAAGAAATCACTATTCAAGACTACAAGGGTGGGAATTCCTTTCAAGGAGGGGCAAACTGGGGCAGAAAGGTATAGCTTGGAGAGATAGAGAGATAGGAATTGGTTAAAGGAGTAGGGTGGTTGGTTGGTTTGGTTTCTTGAGTAACTAGGTTCATTAGTTGCTATGCATATAATTAACCTAAATCAATTCGTGTACTTGGATTCCCTTATTTCAAAAGCCAAATCTTCACCATGTTAGTGAACCAAAAAAATTGCTTGAGCTTGGTTTTCTAGAAGGAATCTATTTTTTGGGTTGGAGTGGATCTAGCAAATGGCTAGTCAAAAATTTGCCATCTCTAATTGCTACTCTTAGGAGTTCAAGGTTTGTCCTAGATCTCTGGTTGCAATAGGACCCCATGAGTTTCACTTGTGGGACATTGACTGAAAAGGATTTTTTTTTGGGTATTTTGTAATAATTGAAGGTTGTGGATTGTTGGATATTTATGCTTTTTTATAAGAATCGAAGTTGGAGATTCAATTTCATTGTGCTCTTGTATGAGAACGGAAGGTGCAGGTTGTGTTTCATTGCTACAATAGCAATTTGTGTAATGTGTTGTACAGACATATATATGTGTGTGTAAAGGAAGGTGCATGTTGAATTTCATTGCTACGATAGCAATTTAAGTTAATGTGTTGGACAAACATATAGCCTAGCCCTATATATGTGTGTTTGTATATCTGTGCATGCATCCATGCATGAATGTGCTATGCATCTGCACATGTAGATAACAACAGAATTATTCATCATAAACCATTTATTTTCTATTTGATTATTTGGTGAATTCTTTATACGAAAGCAGAAACATTCATGTTAGTGTTATTTTTACTGTGGTTCAACAGTGTATGCTTATATCTGCTGATCAAGTAGGAAATTTCTTGCCACCCTTTATTGAGTGCATCGCATTCACTGAAACAGGATATTCCTTGTCATTACATGTGCTGAAACATACTCTGGAATTTGTCATATAGTTTTTTGAGGGACAACATTATAACAAAAGGAGCATGGCTATGATTAAACTTGATCGTAGGTTGATTTGGGGTGTAGCTTAGGTCCAGGTTAAGTTTAGATTTAGTTATTTTGAATTTTTTGGATTTTATTTTCTGTTAATTTTCTGATTTATTAAGTTTTAGAAGTTATGTTTAGATGGTTTGGTAGAGTTTTTTCCCTATTTTCTTGTAATTTTCGTACTCAAATTTGGGGAAATTTTTGTAGCTAAATTCTGTCTCCTATTTTGAGAAGGATAGGTGGATAAAAGTTCTACAATACCTCTTGTTTGAGTTGGCAGAAGTTTTAATCACTAGGGTTGTGTTTTGGATTGACTTTTTGTCTTTTCACATTAGATCTTGTAGAGAAATAGATTTGTTGTTTTTACAAAGTTTCTGCATATCTTTTTATTTCCTTCTCTTTTTATTTCTTCAATTATGGAGTCCTATTTTCCTATAAAGAGTGAGGGAAGGGGATAATGTAAAATCAGTATTGTTGAAGATGAATGTTGAATAGATTGAAATTATTTTCTTCTCTATTGAGCACTGTAGCTCCTGTCTGTACTTATGTTTCCATCTAATATTTATTCTTCTTTCTCTGATAGTCCCTTTTCTCCATTTTTACCCCTCCATTACTTATGTTGATTTTGCTGTTCTAACGTGTAAAATCCAGATCTCAAAACTATTTCCATAATCTTGCAGCCTGATTCTACATTCTCTGCATCATCTGCTTATTTAATATCCATTGTTATCTTGAATTGTTGTAGATGGGTTCTTTTCAAGCATGAATGGAATGATGAATATAGTATAACACCTCTTTATAGTTTTCAATTAAAGTAAAACAAGGTGTTAAGAACTGTTTTCAATTTGCTTAAATATAAGCAAATGGTTCGATCTATTATTGGACACTGTCTCAAAACATTTGAGGCCTTTCTTTGTGGTGGTTTATGTGAGGAGAAATTGATGGCAAGGATAAGAGAGTTGCTTATCATCCATTTTCTTCCTTAGGCCCAGCATAGTACATGTTCTAGCTGTACTTTGCTAGCCATGGCAAGTATTGGAGATGTTATACATATTGGTTGGTTCCAGAATTCCATATATTTGTCTATCACATTACGAAGTAGAAGTACTTATGTGTGGTAACAGGATTCTGCATTATGACTTCTTACCAACAATGTTTGCTTTTTTGATGCTTACTGGTAGCCTTCCAATTTGATTAGTCATTGTATGGGTTTCTGAATTTTTGTTACCACATCAATTTGAAGAAGTTTCCATGCAAATGTTTCTTGATCAATGATTCTTGAAACTTTTTTGGATGAACAAATGTGAAATTTTAAAAACTGAGAAAGGGTGGGACGTAATTGTGTGGAACTATTATAAAGTTGGTTTTTCTAGATGAAGGGTTTATGCTATGAGACAGAGCAAAGGAAACATGCATCAAGAGAGACCACCTTTTGTCGATCTTTTTCTTCTGTTCATGTCAACCTGGACTCATTGATCTTTACATGTTCACATTTTAGATATCGTTTTGCAACTTAGTCGGGTCCAGGTCACAAAGATTTACTTGAGCAGGATTGTTATATGTATATGTCTATTTTGGATTGATCTGATTCATTGGCTTTAAATTAACCTAGTCCGTTTGCTTTTGTATCTGGTCTGTATGATATGACATTAATAGTTGCACCAAAGATGGACCCAGAGTATGAGCATTGAAATGCTTATGATCTTGATTTAGTCCTACTAGTATGATCTGACATTATGTTGTTATACATGAATGATGATATGGATGAAAGAGTTTCACTGAATAATTGGTCGTGGGCTGCTTACACTAGAATATATTTTTAGGTAATATTTATACCTTTTGACATTGCTGAATTATTCTGTGGTTTATTATGTTATCTGTTGGTATCAAGGGTTCTCTGTTAAAAGTAAACACGGTTTTCAAATTCATGGAAGATCCCTATGCAAATTATGTGTGCACTTTTCTATGAATT
This sequence comes from Metroxylon sagu, assembly GCA_017589505.3. Classification (NCBI taxonomy): domain Eukaryota; kingdom Viridiplantae; phylum Streptophyta; class Magnoliopsida; order Arecales; family Arecaceae; genus Metroxylon; species Metroxylon sagu. Next base: position 62,064 of record JACVBY030000280.1, on the reverse strand, counting down.
TTTTGTCCCATTGGGAAAATATTACATTATGGCCTCATATGTATTCCGTTCATTAAAAATCACAACACATTCTTACCTATGCCTTTCTTTTTGGCCAATGCTTGAATTTTTAACAAAAATATATCTCCTCAATTAAAAATTATTACGACTGTGTTTTATTAAAAATAAACTTCCATATTGGTCAGGATTCATTTATTGCTTCCTGTATTATATCGCCAAGAGACCTTCGAACCAGAATTCTGATCCTTGATTTACTGACTTGTCGTGGGGTTCCCTTATTTATTTTTGTTGGCAGGTACTTGATAGCCTCGCACACAACGGATTACCAGCATCCGATGCTCTTCCTCAACACGCTTGCAGTGATTGTGTTGGTTGTCGCCAAATTGCCTAACATGCATAAGGTCCGTATATTTGGAATCAATGCAGGTAATTGAGTGGCAGTGCTCGAAAGATACCAGGGTATATATCTTTTTGTGGATTCCTATATGCTACTAAATTTGGGCCCAGCATGAACTAGCAAGAAGCCCTTAAATGTTTTGGTAGACGGTTTGCAATCTCTGTACAGAAAGCACTTAAAGAAGCTAAAAATATTTGCTATGCTGTGTCTGATAAATGAAAGCTGTCCGTAGACCTTTACGTTGCCACCTGTTTTTATCAAGGATCAGTGCGTTGAGTGTTATGTACAGTTCTTTGGGAATGGCTTGGTTTTGCAGCTACATGTGGTGCTACTCTCTTTGTTCTTCTCCCTTTCATTGCACAGCCGTTTCTGGGCATATCATGTGATGAAACAATAGTGGTGAATTCTTTTCTTTTTTGACCTTTCCTGCTCAGTTAATAGGGAATGATCTTAAGCAGTATCTTCATTTTCTGGTATAAAAAAAATGATACAACTACCATGATTAACGCAGCACTGATTGGATAACAATCAATCCAATTAGAAAGGTGTTTACCCAAGTGAATTTGAACCTGTCTTTTTAAGGAACCTTCGGAGCTATCAAAACAAGAGTTTGGCGGCCGGACCGAATGAACAAATATTACGGGTTCCAGGAATTGCTGGATGTGGAAACCTCTCCATTGATTTTCCTCTGAGAAGATCAATAAAATGGAGGATGCATCTAATAGATATTGAAGGGAACCTCCATGGGCTGGTGCTGAGGCGGTTGTACAATGGCCCAGCCAGTTCTAGTGCATGTAAAGACAAAGGAGGCCATCACGCACTTGGAGGTGGGATCTCAAGACCTTCAGAAAGCCCAACGGATTATGCTTTAGAGGCAAAACTTTATTCAAGATTGATGCAATAAAAGCATTTGGTTTTCCATTCATCTTGGCAGTATATGTGAGGACAAACCAGCTAAGCCTTTTTTTTCTCCCTTCTGAATTAGATTTCTGAATTACCACAGCATGGCTTATAGCTTTGCTCGTAAAAAATCGATGCAAGAAAGGAGCCAATTTTTGCCAAGTTGAGTGCCCTATTTTGTAGAAGGTACATGGAGAACAACTACCATTTTCCGCTCTACTGCAGGTGGTTGCGAGAGTTTCAGTGACAAGAATAGAGATTTTCTGCTTTCCTAAAAAAGAAACAAAAATAAAGTCATTTCCTGTGAGGGCTGCAGAGGGGTTTCCTGGCGTTGATCAGGTTCTGAAGATAATTAGCAGCTAAAAAATGGAGAAAGATGGGAAAATTGCATCATAAGTGCGTAAAAATATGCAGATCAAGGATTTAAGATGGCTTATTAAGATTGGGAAAGTTGCATCATTGCATCATAACTGCATAAAAATAAGCAGATCAAGGATTTAAAATGGCTTATTGAGGTGAAGACCCCTGCCCGTATAGAGTTGTACCAGATGCTTGGGACTGATGGTTTGAATCCTACCTTCTAGCAGCCAATATGTAGCTGAAACACTCTTTGCGCCTCATCTGCAAAAAGTTTGTAAATATGACAGCAGAAAGATCAAGATCAATTATTTCCATGAAGTAGAACTGCAGTCAACCACATTGGAGGCTAAATCTTGGAGAAAGGAGGGTTTAGTAAAACAAAAAGAGAGAGAGAGAAAAAAAAAGAAAAAAAAAAAGAAAAAAAGAAAAACGAGCAACTGTGAGAACATACTAAAACATCACTTTCGGCGATCTGTCAACATTCAAAAGATGCATTCAGGTCCGTCCGTAGAATAATTTTATCGGCTTTCCAAATTTCAGCGATCTTTCCGGTTTCCATTCTCATGTCAACAAACAATGGTCGCCCCAGTGATCATTACAATATCCAGTCTAATGGTTCAATCTTTCATCTTGGGTCTTCAAAGTTTCCATGCAAAGATACCGTGCGCTAATGAATTTCTGACAGTCCACTCAACAAAGAGTGAGTTTTTTGACAGGAAGGCATTTGAGGAGAACGGTGGACTGAAAGTCCCGTTCAGTAAGGCCCAAACATAAGAACACCGCATGCCCATGACAATCTTTACGTGCTTATAATGTTTTATATGGTACATGGTGACTCATACTAACATGAATGAATAAATATATTTGTAACATGTAGTTTTGTTTCCACGGCTTAACTAATCAAGAATAAGTAAAGATATGCATCTGGGATGACAATATTTTACGCTCATATTACGTGGCTATTCGGATAGGTAAAACTGAGTGCAAGTGTATCTCAGTTACAGCAATTGAGCTAATCTATTGTTGCCTGAGTGTGCTTAAATAATAAGGTTCATAAAATAAAAAAAATTAAAGTGCTTCTTAAGAAACAAACTAACTTATAAAAGCATTCCCTTTGTTGCTTATCATCTCTGCTAAGAACCCTTGAGTGGTAGATTAGTTAAAATATGATATATAAATTTTAAAAAAGTTCTAACCTAGTGAAAAAAATTAATTTTACTCTAAAACTGAACCAATCAGGTTGGAATCGATTCCAAGCTTTTTTCTTTTTATTTTTTAACGAAAAGAATGGATCCATGATAGGGTGGTCTTGATTTTGTTTCGAAATTCTATAATCAATTTTGATAGGATCAATTCTAGGTTTTGCCCTGCAACCATCCTAACTCAACTTGTACTTACCCATTATTGCAAGAAGCCTAACTTATACGTAGGGATTTTACTACCATTTATCATAGTGGTTGCATTTTGCTCATCTTAGAATTACCTTTTGTAGAAACCTATTTGCTGTTTTTTTACTCATGCTTGTCTCATGTCCTTATTTTCTTTCCAATATCATCTCCATTATTGGATCTTTATTGCACACTCTTTGCTGCTCAAGATTTTTCTAAAGCTAATAAATCTTTCTAATTTCAATCAAATATAATTTTTTAAAAAATAAAAAGATAAATATGAAATATAAAAATAGATTTCTAACTTTTATTAGACTTTTAGCTTGAATTTTAAAAGAAAGAAATATAAAATTTCAGATGAAATTAAAATAAAATTATCCTATAAATTATGGGCTATGAAATTATATTTTTATAGTTTTTTGAAAGCTTGGCAATCCGACACATTTTTGTTAAGTATATAATTTATAACTTTCTCATTCTGTTTTTATTTTGAATGATTCAAGATGTATTAAAAGATAACTCAATATTGTACATTATTAAAGTGACTCTATACAACAATTTTAATTAATGGATGTTGATGAAGCTTATGTATGTGTGTGTGTATATGTATATGCGTTAGAGTGTCTTTAACTACTAAATTAGCTAGAAGTGAACTGAACTTTTTAAGTTTTAATGATCTTCCATTATATGATTCGCTCTAATGAGATCTCTTTAATATGAATCTGAATCTCTATTTCAAACAATTAACAAATATGAGGATATGTAGCTACATTACCTCTTCTTAATGATTTAAATTATATTCTTTTCTAATCTTTTCTTCCTCCCTTACTTCTCTAGTAAATCTTTTATCCTTCTCCTTGTTATCCTTTGGCATGCTTGTTAATCTCAATTTGTAACCTAAAACCTAAAACCTTAAAATCTAATTCCAACATCATCCTAAACCTTTATCGCTACCCCATATTTCTTTATACATTCATATGATATTTAACCCCTTCATATCCCTTAACCTCATGTCTTGCTTGATCCACTCAAGATCTAATACTAACCTTGATCTCTAATTTTTAGCTAAACTCTATCTTTATTTTTTCCATTCCACCACCTATTTACCTTGGATATATTGTGTTTATATTTTTAAGAAAGTTGCTATATTCCCACATTTGTTATATTGAATATCTAGTGGGTCATCTACATGGCTAGAAGTAATCTCAATTCCAATTAGAAATAGAACAATTAAAATATAGATATCGAGTAGAGTCAAATCCATCATGTCACTCGATATAACACTAAGCTAGTAAATTCAAAGCAATTTCCATAAATCATATATAACTTTCTCCATTCTTGTGACCAAACATCTTAGATAATGGAGAGATTAGGTCAATCGATAATTTAGCTATTTTATCTACTATAGACCTTTCTTTTAGAGCAAAATTTCTTCCTCCTGATGCAATAGATAAATATCCTAAGCTTCAGGGTTATGGTAATTTTCAGATTTAGGTTTATAAAGTCCTAAACTCATCATCTATTTTGTTAGGAAACCAAATGTCTTTACTAATAGTGGCTTCACATGATATAGCATATCTTAAAATCATATTGTGAGATATTTTACCAATTAGAAATGGAAGGGACAATTAGAGAATTTGGAATCAATTAAAAAAAGAAGTAAAGGAGGTAGGTTTATCCAATGGCCAAAGCTAAACAAAAAAAGAGTAAAGTGAATTAAAATAACCAAAATAACTTAGAAGTCCTTTTTAAAAACATTTCTTCTATCTCGTGGTGGCTAGAAGTATGATGGATTGCAAATTTAATAATACATTTATTAGACAATTGTCATTAGAAAAGATTACCTATATTTTCAAGATAATCATGAAAATTAACTTGGTACAAGTTCCCATATTATTTTTAATATTTAAATACTTTAAACCTTGAAAAGGGAGGACACACAATTACGCTAAGTTTTATTTACATGGTCACATGGCAAATGATGGTTGAACTTTTATGATAAGAGTTGGGAATAAGAAGTAAGTTAAGACAAATAGATATGACTGTGTTTTGTCCTATCTAGTTTTATAACTGATTGATGCTTAGCACTAGTGATTGGATAAGTAGAGACCATCACGGGTGTGACAAGGTGGTTCCTTGAATAAGTTTGGACTATAATGTCAAAATTGATCATTTATTAAAATAGTTATATGTGACCAGCTCTATGCAATTATTGACATTAAAAAGGAAGTGAAGCCACAAACAAAACATTTCCAACACACTCCAATAGCTACCTAAAATTTTTGCAAAGTTTTCATGAAATCTACTTTCCACAAAACTTTTGTACCTTAATTCTTTGAAATGATAGATTTTCCACCCTAAGCAATCTCATCTTGTATTCAAATATCCTAATGAAATCAATCTCACTGATTTGTTTCACTTATCTATAATTATTGTTTTTCTTTCTACTTACATTCTTTATGTTAGTTGCATCATACTAAAAACTATATATATGAAGTCTCTTTACAGAGAAAGATGAAACTTTGCTTTTTGATAAATCAAAACTATTGATTGGTTAGCTTGATTTGACATATCTGTGAATACTTGACCATGTTTTAGTTTCATAGGAGATGTAGGATAATAAAAATATAAATCAAGCATCATACTTTATTATTGCTTTATTATTGATCTTTCCATGATAGAATTGGCTATGAGGAAGATTCTAAAAGAGTCATTGTTAGATATTTATGTGAAGGAGCTATATTGAAAATAATAGTAAAGGTTGTGTTGGCTCAAGGAAGTGGATAAAAATACAACTTTCTTTCATAAGATCACCTTGAGTTATAAAAGACATAACTGGATTATGTCGTTAGTGGATGTGAATGGAAGGGAGCTTAACAACTCAAAAAAATTACTTCTGAGCTTCATAGTTTCTTTAAGAGGTTGTTTGATTGGAAGGAAAATAGAAGGAAAAAACTTGTTCGCCCTCATTTTTTCATGTTTGGTTGAAAGAAGAAGAAAAAATTGTGTGGGGCTTATATACTTTTCCTTCTTTCATGAAAAAAAAAAAATCATTGTGAAGGTGGTTTTTATTTTTTCATGCTCTTTTCTTCTTTAATCAAAAAAACTTTTTCCTAAAAAATCTTTTTCAAAAAAATACCAAATAAACACTAAAGGTCTCTTTGGCTCCTTTTTCTCTCCTTTGGCCATTATCAACTAGAACCACCTTTATAGTCCCCAGAAGAGGGACTTAAGTGTCTTGATGACCCTTTTTTTCATTGATGAAGCTAAAGGAGAGGTATTCTCGCTTTGACCTACCAAAGCCTTAAGATCATATTTTTTTTCCTCGCTTCTTTTAGAAATATTGGGAGCTTCTTTAAGATGATATTATGGTCCTTTTGCAGGATTTCTTAGGGCATTCTGGATATGTATAGGTTGAATTGTACTTATGCAATTTTGATTTCTAAGAAAGATGACTTACTATCTATAAGAGGTCTTCATTCGATTAACCTTCTTAATAGTTTATACAAAAATCATCTCCAATATTTTAGCCTTTGGACTTAAAATTTTTCCCTCTCCGAATGGATGAAGTTCAATCTATGTTCATCAAAAAATAATCAATGTGGAGAACTCCATGAGTGCTCATGAGATCCTTGTTTATTGTAAGTGAATTGGTACTTATGGGATTCTTTGCAAACTTGGCTTTAAGACAGCTTTTGACAGAGTCAATTGAAGGTTTCTAATAGAAGTTTTGGCTACTTAAGGATTCCCTTTTCAATGGACAAAGTGGATTCTATCTTTTTACTTTTCTTGACAACAATTGGTGTCATGGTCAATGGCTATTTAGATAAATGGATCAAATGCAAACAAGGATTGTGTCAGAAGGATCCACTCTCATTGCTCTTTTCATCCTAGTTGCTGATGTGCTCTCCAGGTTGCTGAAGCACACTAGATCTATTGGCCTTATTTGAGGTATTAGTGATTCATTGTATTTTTAATTACTGATGTGCTCTTTTCATTGTATTTTTATAGATCCACACTAGTCTACATTTTTTTAATGATTCTCTTCTCTTCCGTATGGTGAAAAAGGGGCACTTTTTAGTTGTCAAAGCTCTTCTCATAGCCTTCAAAAATGTATGAGGCATCAAGGTCGATTTTCATAAAAGCTTAGCAATTTCCTGAATGTAGAGAAAGATATGGCATTGTCCTTTCCTACCTTAATTATAAACAAGAGTCTCCCATTCATGTATCTCAATTATCCCTCTTTGATTGAAAGATTTTCAAATAATACTGGATGCCATTAATAGAGAAGATTGAAAGGAGGCTTGCCACATAGAAAGAGAGGCCCCTCTCCATCGAGGATAGATTATAGCCGATTAATTCGATTCTCATAGTATTTTTGTATTACTTTTTGTCTGTTCTCAGACTCTCTAGTTAGGTAATGTGCAAGGTTGATAAGATAAGAAGAGCTTTTCTTTAAAAAGAAAAAGAATTTACTAATGAATTCTATTATTTAGTGAATTAGAAAACTATTTGTAGAGATAAAAGAGAAGAGCAGTTGAGAATCTAGAATCTCAAGAGTATGAACTTGGCTTTATTAGTTAAATAGGCATTAAAATATGTAACTAGATATGCTGATGATAAAGTTCTTTGGTTAATACTTATCTTTAAAGCTTATTATTTGAGAGACTTTACTATGCAGAAGAGGCAAAGTGTGCAGAATGAATTATTGATATGGAATGATATTTGCAGTGATTTGTATGCCTTATGCAACTATATGATCTTCCGATTTGATAATAAAGAAAATATCAAATTTTATAAGGATAATTAGATTGCTCCTATGCCTCTCACCTTATTGTTTGAGGGCTTCTATGGTTAAGCTAACTTGAAACACTTCTCAATTTCCTCACTTTGGTAAGGTAGATTATAGTAGTGGAAGTTGGGATTGCAGAGTCCTCTCTTCTCTTTAGAATCCATCTAGTTAGAGTAGCTTTAGAGCCTTCTTTCCTCCATTAGCCTATTACTATCACTAGACATTCCAATCTGCAAGCTTTCCTTTCATAGCAAGTACAATGCAAATTTCTTTTATCAATTTATCAATCATTACAGTGCAATCTACTTCTTCTATAGTAAGTATAAAAAGCTTTTGTTCTCAAAGAAATTAAAATATTTCTCTACTTAACTCTCCATGACAAGCTATACACTAGAGATATCTTGCCAAAAGAAGGATAGGGGTCAGTAATAGATGTGTTCTTTATGAGGCTAGCCATGAATGGATGGATCATTTATTTATAAGATGTCTATACTTCTGATTAATCTTGGATGCCTTTGTCGGTAGGCTAGAATTGGCTACCTTCCAATGTTCTCAATTCATAAAAAGAATGAAGAAAGAAAAGAGTGCTAGATAAATGAAGGAAGAGTTTGAATCATATTTATGTGGCATATTTAGCAAAAGAAAAAATTAAGAATTTATTTAAAAAAAAAAAGCTTCTCTAACATTAATTCTTCATAATATTATTGCTACATCTAGCCTGTAAGGTAATATTTACCTTAAAGAAAAAAAAAAGGATGAACTCATGTATAACCTTTTATAATCTTCGTTCTACCACAATCCATTCAATCAACTTGTAATTTATTTTAATTTAATAAATTTATAAAAAAATTACTTTCCTAACCTTCCCTTCCCTTCCCTCCTCCCCCCCCCCCCACCACAACAATAAAAAAAAAAAAAAAAAAAAAGAAGATACTTCAGAAACGATACTATTTAGCCATCATGTTAAGATAGGATAAAAAAAATATAAAAACTTAATCTACTTATCCGAAAATTTTTTAGGAAATTTAAAGAAAAGAGATTAACGGTGGCAGTAATGGAGATCGGTCAACAGGCCGAATAGAAAACTTCTTGGAGCGTGGATAAGATGTAGACGTTGGGCAGGAATTTAGTCTAACATTAAATGTATGCCGAAGCTATTATCCAATGACTATGAGGCTTGTGATAAGGTTGGTACAGCCGAGATCGCACCTATTCTGCTAGCTAATATTGATCACAGCAACTGACGTACCTGCAATAATGTTCGCCTAGAATTCTGGGTGAGAACAAAATAATAAGAGAGCGTGAAAGAAGAAGAATAAAGCGACAAAGGGGAGGAGGAGGCCCTTGCAGTCGAGATCATAAATCCCGGAGCGAGGTCTGCAACCTCCCACCATCTTAGGATGACATCAACGCACACCAGAACGTATCACACCAGCCCTAACAGAGAATTAAAATAGACAATGGAGTTATTTAATGGGATTATTATCAAGAAAGTTGGGGGGAATCATTCGTCAGCCCTCATCCCTAGGGGAATGTTTATGGGTCCCCCATCTCCTCCAAAAAAAGGGTTGAATGCGTGTGGAGGGGCAGCGGCCTGCCAGGTTATTTAAAAGGGAGGGGCGGGCAAGGAAGGGGGTAATAATACATGGATGGAACGGCGTGGGCGCAGGAATCATTAGGTGAGAACTTTAGGTAGAAGCAGGTGAACTGGTCTCCAATTTCATCCGCCAGTGGCCATCCGTCCACCCTGGTTTTGTTTGCTCTTATGAGACCATAGGAGGAAAACGGCAAAGGAGGTGTGGAGTGAGGGCTGTACTTTAATATTATAATAATGCTCAAGTGCCCGCATTACCATCTCCAAATGGCCTAACATAAGATTTAATACCATGTGAAGTGAAAGGAAAGTCTTTCGGAGTGTGTTCATACCTACTTATTCCCACTCTTCTCATCTCCTCTTTGTGCTTTCATGGCTGGAAGAATCTTGGTTGGGATGATGAGACATGACATATCAGACCTGCTACAGAAGTGGAGAGAAAAATGACAGATAAAAGGCCAAAAATAAGAAAAAACATGGTAATAATACTATAATATTACATTCAAACCCCTTGTTCCATAATTTAAATAAACAAACAGACAGTCCCCCCCCCCAACCCCAAAAACCTTTTCTTTTCTGAATGGTTCATACAATCTTTCAAACACCACAGTTCTAGCTACAGCTACAATACCACATTATTTCCAAGCCCATCAAAACATGTAACACAGGGGTGCTCGTGCCCATCTTTCTTTCTTTGACCCTTTTCCATTGAAGCAATGGTGCAGCAATCCCTACTAGTGTTATACCATCTCCCATGTTATCCCTGCGAAAGAAAAAACGAACAGAAAAAGAAAAAGAAAGAAAGAAAGAAAAAAACTGGGCACTCTAGGCCTCTCTTAACTTTTTTCTTCTCTACCACCACACAGCCAAAGTCCACTTTGTTAAGACGCCCTTTTTGAAGCCAACCTAAAAAGATGCTTCACATGTCCAAGTCATCAGAGGCACAGGAAAAACTAAAAGAGAAGCAAAGAAGAGGGGAAAAAAAGTGAGCAAAAGAAATGAAGGCAAAGAGAAGGAACTCCATGAAACCTCTGTTTGCAGTTAGTCCTGAACAAACACCCAACAAAGTCATCCACCACCTCCATCATCAGAAAAGAAAAATGGATAAATAAACACAAACTCTACTTCATTCTTCTTAGAATTTTAGCAGCCTTCTCTCTCTCTAATTCTACCAGGTCCCTCCACCACCCATCATACCATTCCAAAACCCAGGAGGATCCCCATCTTGGCCTCTATTTTGCTCAAACTCGGCGGCAGTGCTCGAAAGAACCGGCTTCAAGTTCTCGAAAGGGAACAGCAGCCTCCCGCCAGCACTCTCCTGCACCCCTTGCAACCCCCCACCACCACCACCACCACCACCACCACCACCACCACTCCCTCCTCCCCCTCCTCCGACCCCATCTAAGGGGAATCCAAGGGTGGGTGGCCTGAATTCCTGTAATCCAATTCCAAACCCAGCGGGGTACTCCGGCATCGGCATCGGCACGAAGGGCCCCAGCTCCCTTGCACCCATCCCACTCCTCAGCAGCTCCATGGCAGAAAGAGCTCCAACAGCAGTGCATGGATTGCTGCCACTATTACTGCTGCTATTGTTGTTGTTGCTGCTGCTGCTGTCCAAGTTGGGGAAGTCACTGAACTCAGGCAGGCTGTGATGGGGGAAGGCCAGGTTGAGGTCCTGGCCCTCATGGAACCTTGGGTTCTGAGAGGAGGTGGAGATAGAGATGGAGGATGTGGTGAGCTCAGGTGGCAGTTTCCTGGAGGTGGAGACCGTGGATGATACTGCTGTGACAGTCGAGGAGGTGGTGGTGGAGGTGGAGGTGGCGGTGGCGGTGGAGGAGGAGGAGGACCTCTTGTTCTTTCTGGAGCCACCACCCACCGGGACATTCCTGAGGGACCCACCCTCGGTCCAGTACCTCCTGCAGGTCTTGCAGAAGTACCTGGGCTGGGTAAGGCTGTAGTTGTTGTAGTAGCAGAACTTAGTGTTGGTGGAGTTGCACCTTGGACAATTGAGGGCTTGCTCCTTCTGCGGTCTGGCCCTCCTCTCCATCAGCTGAGGCCTGGTGATGGTGCTGGTGGTGGCGGAGGACACCAGCTCCTCCATGGGCTTCACCAACCCTATCTCCTATCGGGCACCACCACAACCCCATGGGGACAGAGAAAGGAAAATATATGTCAGCAAACAGGCATACATACATATATATAGAGATAGATAACAGCTGGCTAGCAGCTATGTAGAAAAGATCTTGGAGAACAAACAAAACCAAAGAAAAGCCTCCGAGAAAAAGGATCAAAAGATAATAAAGGAGGAGAGATGGGAGATAGATAGCAAACAAAAGATAAAAGAGAAAAATCACATACATGCGCTTTGTACATCATAAGAACAAAGCATCCCTTTTCATGCCACTGCTTTATGGCATAAGCTAAAAAAGGAGATGGATAAAGGAAAGGTGGGGAAAAGAAAGTGGCGTGCTGCTTTCAAGGATTAAAGGAGGGGGGGGGGTGACAGGATTAAAAGGCTTAAAGCCAAAGGAAAGTAAAGGGTGAGAAAGAGAAGATGATGCAGTACCCTCCTTAGGGGATCTCTAAAGGGGCAGCAGCCACGCCCCCCTCTCCCCCCCCCCCCCTCCCCCTCCCTCCCCCAAATACCAATCAAGCCAAAAAAAGATCTACATCAATTTCATCAACCCACCCACAAAATCCAATACAATCAAAGCAAAAAAGACCATGTCCCAAATCCACATCACCCAACACAAAACCGAAAATAAGAGAAACAAAACTAAGGATAACACTAGATCACGAGTGGAGATCAAGCCGCTAGATCTCGTTTTCAGATTTCTCACCTGAGGCCACTGGGCAGTATCCATGCAAGATTTCCTTATGGGACTTCCTGTGATCCAAAGAAGAGCAATTCCAATCTCCTGCTCTTGAAGAAGAAGAAGAAGAAGAAGAAGACGACGACAACGAAGACCAAGGAGCTTTCCTCAGACAAGGAATGTCTTTGGCCGGCCTGAGTGGAATTGTGATGCGCTGTTGCCTTTCATATCAGAGAGAGAGAGAGAGAGAGAGAGAGATGTGGTGATAGATTCTAAAATAATATTATACTAATTTTATACTTATATTTCTACCTGCGTGGGTGGGGCGTTTGTCCATTGCTGCCTGTTTCGCTATGTACAACTGCGGTGTGAGTCGGCCACAGAGGAAGGACGGGTGTGTAAGTGGACTGGGGCCCGAGGCCATCATTCCGTGGAGACCGACCTCGCGAGGCGGCAGGGCCCCACACGTGTGCGAGGTGACGTGGCATGTGCGTCCAAGGATGGGGCCCACCGACAAAAGCTTAAAAGAAGCCACGCGGGCGGGGCCCACCAGTTCTTAGTGCGCGAACGAAAAAATCGCGGTTCCGTGGATGGGGTCGCTTCCCTTCATCTCATCCTCATGCTTGTTACTCCATGGAGGAGGCAGAGAGGAAGAGAAGCGAAGGAGAAATACTGTAGGATAATGCTTACGGCAAGGCGATACATCTTTATTTATGTGAGCCAGAGGCCAAAATTCCTTTCCCTATGAGCCCAATTGGACTTCGAAGGGTGGCCGGTGGCCGGTGGCCTGTAGCCATGAGTTGGCTTTGACGTCTCACGTTCAGCCATACTTGTACCTCTAGTTGACACTAGATCTATCTCAATAAATGTGGTGCATGTGACTTATTGCCATTTGCGCGAAGTCATAGGGTCTTCAACTTTTCTTTTCCATGAGCATCATTGGCTTATTAAATTTATTAAATATATTATTTTTTATTAAAATATAATTTTTTACTATGCATATTTGGATAACCAACGTATATCTCATTTCGGATACGGATCATTATAAAAGTATCTAATATTTTTTTTTATTTTTTTAAAAATATATAATAGATGTCTGAATCAAAATAAAGTATATCTTAATTATTTAAATATATATGATACTCTGCAATGCAAAATTAATCTATATTTATTTTAATAATTAATTATTAAGAGAAAAAGATAGGTTATCGTTGCCTTGAAAGATTGAGTTCACTAGCCCAGAGAGAAATTAAAAAGAGTTCTGAGAGCTAAGAAACGGCAACTATTATATATATATATATATATATATATATATATAAAGTTAAGCTAGCTGTTATAAATCATATGATCATTGTGATTCTAGTCGAGTTGCTTGATACCATCTGGAGTCTTGAGATTCTGTGTTTCATGATGTGCATTGAGAAATTAGTGCGGCCGTAAGTGGTAGAGCTTGAGTCGTGCCAAATATTGGTCCAAAAATGGTGATCTATTCTCATGTAAGATGAATGACTCCTTGGCCAAACAAGAATTTTGAGCAATCACCTTGCAAAAGCGACCAGAAAAGGTTGAATATTTGGGTTCGTACCCCAATTGGTAGGATAAGAATATATCATTATTTTGGGATGGAAAAATACCCATTAGACCCACCTACACTTTGGCTCATTCCGCTCCAGCATTTGATTTAACCACTAATGAGTCCAGCCACATCCATATGTGCTCATACTACCAATCAATAAATATTAGTGATACATATATATACATATATATATTCATAATAGAGAATAGATAAATCAATCATTTTTTTTTAACAATTCGGCTGCAATGCATCACCATTAGGGTTTGAACTTCATATCACTTCCAATTAAGCTTTTGAGAGAGGATACCAACCAGCTAAGCTAACAATTATTAGTAATGATATGCTAGAAGCTAACTTAGCATGCTAATATGGTATTAGCTAAACTATCAAGACAACTTGGCACCCATCTGTGATGGATGATTGAGAACCGACATGATTTGGCCAACTAAACTGCTACACATGTCCTATTCAAAAAGAGAAGTTTTGATCAAGAGAAACTTTCACTAATACTAATACTAATTCAAAGATTCAAGGCACAGATCGATTTAGGTAGAAGTCCACTACCTACTCTGATAGGGACTTCACTAATGCCACTACATCATCTGTAAACCTAACTTATCTAAGTTATTCACTAATGAATGGCTAAATTTGAAGAAGACTCTTTTAGATGCTCCTAAAATTCATCTAGAATGCTTACCTATAGAGCCTTAGACTTTTTCCTAGTGTTTGGGTTAATTTAAGCATTAAAGGATCATTTGGAAATAATTTTCAGGCTTGTTTTACTCTTTTCTCTGTTTCTCTTACTAGCACATATAGGTTGGCTAGAGAAAGTGCTATATCAATTTGAATTACGACCTCTTCCTACAGTTGCGTGTGAAGATTAACTTTAGTTGTTAACAAATTGGCATTATCTGTAGGAAGCAAACAAGGATGCCTAGCCATATTACCTAACAAGAGAAATCAAGGAGCAAGTATTGTCCAAGCAGGTACGAGTCTCGCTCAGAATGGCTCCTAAAATTCTTCGTGAGACTTGACCAATTTGGATCTTCTACTAGAAGCAATCGTTATCTTGGAGCAATTTAACGCTCTTATGCAATGCATTAATATGCTCACCAATTTGGTTTGGAATTTGGCTCTTTAGGATCAAATTTTAAAGGGCAGCTCGAAGCAATTAATTGGAGGGTTTATTGAGTTATCAACGGTGATCAACCTTAGCCAAGGCTTAGTGAACACTTTTTAAAACCTCAAAATCAATGAACTAGGGGGGAACATTACTAGGATACTAGTTGGATGCCACATCATCATAGAAATCAAGTTTATTATCCAACACATTAGGATGACTGACTTGAGAAGGAGCATCAAGATCAACTATTATGATTAGATGAGCACACTGGCTTGAAGACCTTGTAGCTAGCTGAGGACATTAGTAGGTGGAGGAGATGAGTTAAAGAATTGAAGTGGTCATGTAGCAAGTCCAAAGTAGGGGTAGCTTATCTAATGACCTTGACTTACCTTAACAACCTCCATCCACCGGAGAGGTCATGGTTAAGCACTCGCCCTTAAAGTTCAAGATACTCAAGTTAGAGTCCTCTGATAGGACCTCAAATCACATCAATCATCTAGAGCTTAAAAGTTCTCATGCTACTACATGATATGCCAGAGTTCAGATGCTATTATGTGCCGAGCCTTTCTATCAATTCTAAAGAAAGTTGCTTAGACGTGGTACTTAAGTTTGAAGCTTACCTCTGTTAGTTCCTTCAAGCAACTAAGCTAATAATTTGTTAGCTAATTCATAAGTAGTAGGAAGCACTAGAAGACCTCTGTGAGCTTAATGTCTATCAAGTAGAGGAAGGACAAATCGCTAAAGGATTTCGTTCAATGGTTTAATTCAAAAGGCTTGAAAGTTCAAGATTTAGATTCATCAGTTATTATCGTAACCTTGATATGTGACCTGAGGAACTTCAAATTTAGCTTCTTTTGAGCAAAATGCCCTTTATGAGATCTTACTAAGCTATTAACTCAATAAAGAAATACATCAATGATAAGTAAGCACTTATTGCTCGAAAGGAGGATGAAGGGCAGTCTCAGAAGAAGTGTCAAGAGAAGGATGACCAGAGGCCTAGGAAGCCTCAAGAAGCTTAGGAGACCACATTGACTTAAGACTCTTCCTTAAATGTTTGAGAGATATACCCTCTTGAGCACACTTTGGATGCAAATTTTGATGCAAATAAGCCATAAGGACTGTAAGCGCTAGCCTCCAAGGATGAGGACCAAGCCCACAGAAAGGGATTAGAACAAATATTACCGATTCTATCAAGATCATCATGGACATGATACCTAGGAGTGTCAATATTTAAATGATAAGATTGAGGACTTGTTTGAAGTGGATGCCTTAGTCACTATGTCTAGGATCACCAGTAGCCTAAGCAAATTGTTCAATAGGAATCAAGATCTAATAAAATGCCTAATAACTAATCTACCGTTGGAACCAATATAGTAATCCACGGTGATCTAGCTATTGGTGGAGGGAGCTCTTTGGCTTAAAAAGCCTATGCATGATAGATAGAGTTAAGGAACCCTCCTTAGAGAAGACTAAGGTTGAAGTTGAACCAACATCACCTTCTCTTAAGAAGATTTGAAGGGACTACAGACCTCTCATGATAATGCCTTGATTGTTTTAGTAATTGTGGATAGCTACTAGGCGAAGAGAATCTTGTGAGACAATGATAGCTTGGTGGATATTCCTTTTTATGATACCATTTAGAGGATAGGCATTAGTGTTGATCAGTTAAAATTGATAGAAACTTCATTGATCGACTTCACTGTAGAACCTACTCAAGCTAAAGGAGTAATTACCTTACTAGTGATAATGGAGTAGAGCCTTACTGTAGAACCATAATAGTTAATTTTTGGTCATTAAGTTACCTTTTGCCTACGATGCAATTTAGGTAAGTCGAGCTTAAATGCCTTGAAAGCAATTGTATCTACCTATCATCTTCTTATGAAATTTTTTACTGATAAAGAGTTAGGGAGCTCGAAGAAGATTAAGCGGTAGTGCGGTAATGTTATGAGGCAAATTTGAAGAAGAGTACTAAATCAATAGAGACACTGCTGATCGAAAGTCTCAACCTTAAAAAAGAGCTGAATGAGTAACAAGAAGAATCGATTATGAAGACCTAAATGTCATCTCACTTGGAGATAATCATACCAAATTTATTTAGGTTAGTTCGTTCCTATTCACCCATTAGGGGTTAGGCATCTTGGGCCCATTTTCTTTAGTGTGCAAACAATGAAAATTCCTAATTATCGTCAATCACTATTTTACCAAGTGAATCAAAGTTGGGCCTCTAGCTCATATAACCGAGTAGAAAGTTCATGACTTTATTTGAAAGTTTATAGTTTGCGAGTTCTGAATTCCAAAAGTATTATTTATAAACAAAAAAAAAATTTGATAATACTTGGTTCAGGGAGTTATGTCAAGAACTCAATATTAACCGCTAGTTTACCTCAGTCGCCTATCCCTAAACAAATGGACAAGTTAAGACAAATGACCAAACTATCCTTCAAAATCTAAAGACATGACTCAACGAAGGTAAAGGCCTTTAGGTGAAAGAAGTTTTCAAGATCTTTTAGGCTTATTGAACTACAAGTTGGATACTCACTGGGGAGATGCCATTCAACTTAGCCTTTTAGGATAGAAGCCATAGTTTCAATGGAGATTGGAATGTTGATTCATTGTATCTAACAATTTGATGAGCAAAATCCCACTACTCCTAGAGCTGACTTGATCAACAAAACTTCAATAAGTCTCAGGCTTCAATTTGAGTGACTTCAACTTTAAGAATGATTTTTAGTCATTCCTCCAACCTGAATGACTTGTCTTTGGGAGATGACTCCCATCACCCTTATAATCAACTTAGCTCAACAAAGCTTCCTCGAGTTTCACATTCCAATATGAAACACTTAGAAAAAAGCTCCATTATACCAAGAAGTCACAACATGCCATGATGATCTGAAACCCTTCATTAGGTTCGATCTAAAGATTCTAGATTGTTTGACAGACCTTTGCTAAAAGATGATCTAAACTACTTGCTCTTAAAGAAAAAATTTTAGGTCACAAAGAAAGCAAGAAGACTTAAAAAAAATTCCTTTTCATTCATTATTATGAGTTAATTACAAAAGTTTGGCTCAAAGTTGATTACAAAATTGGCCAAAGTTGAACTACAAAAGATAAAAAAAGAAAAATTATAAGTCTTCAAAATCAAACGAGATCTTCAAAACTACTGGTCATCATGTGGAATTGTTCCACAAGATGGAGACCTTTGAATGCATAGATACAATGAAGGAGGTAATCATCAACAATTAGACATGCATCTACTGTTCATTGTGATACTCCTTTTGGATAAAAGGCATATGACTCGACATAGGGAGAATGCAATCCTACAGGTCAGCCTCCCCTTCCTTACCCCCTGAGAAATCTCAATGGATTCAGTGGCTGCTCAACCTTCATTCTAAATTACTCTTGGTGCATTCTCCTTAGCTCCACCTTTAGCAAGAGTTGAGATCCCTTCCATCTGACCAGGGTTGCAACAGCTAAGGTCGAGGTTAGGTAGAAAGCCTTGACTTCCTTCTAATGGACTTCAAACCTAGCCATGAAGGACTTGGTGGCATATTCATCCATCTCAATTTGATAGTCCACTGACTCCTTAAACTCAATCATAGCCCAAGCAGATGTTTGGGATAGCTCCTCTTGATGTTTGTCCCTCACTCTCCCTATGTTAGTAAGTTTTCATTGATTTTTACTAGCAACTTTGCTAGCTTTGTGACCTAACAATCCTACTCTTTAGCTTCGCTTTGTAGCCCATCATTTCCTTGCTGCAGCTTAAGTTGTTGACTAGCTTTAGCAACTAACCTTTCTTTAAGGTTTTGCTCCTACTCTATTAAGTAGGAGCTCGGCAGCCTTCTCTTTAACCCTGTCACACTCCTTATCCACGACCATATAGAGCTATTGAATCTCAACATTTTGCTAGCTCAAGTGTTCCATTATAAAAAAAAAAAATGATGAATGCTCCGCAAGTACAATCATAAAGAGTTAGCTTGACCCAAGCTGAAAAACTTTATAAAAAATGAAAATAAGAGTAAACTGCACTTACCTCCATGAACAGCTGAGTGAAGTTGAAGATGAAGTTGGAGTCCAGCTTCTTCACCGTGATTAATGTGAAGTTTACTAGTAAGCAGTCCCTATGCATAAGACAGAAATTAGTCCACTCTTTTCTCATGTAGTCACCCTGGTAAACATTCCATTTAGGAACACACTGCTTTGAGGTTTGAAAGACCGACTGACCCAAGCTTTGAGGTGCTTGATGGCTCCGACCAGTGGAAGGAGACTTTATCGCTTCTATCAGCCAAGCAATAGTAGATTGGTTGGTGGTCTATTAGGTGGCCTTAACCTTAGCCACCATATCCTCCTCTTCTTCATTCTTTGAGTCAGTCAGCTTGGTAGGATGGAGCTTCTTGGTACACTAACTTCTTCTTTCTCCTTGAAATTGACCCGATGAGTCCTCCAAAGTAGGGCACTTGGAGGGAGCGATCTTCTTATCGAGGGTTGGCTTCTTTGGTAGGTTTAGACCACCTAAGCCTAGCTTCTTTGGTGGGGCTAACAAACCCCTTAGACCTAATTTATTGGAGGTAGACGATGAGCCTCCAGTGGTTGACTTCTTGCGGTTGAGTATTTGTTTTAAATTCTTAACGTACACTATTTCTATAAAATGATAAAGAGTAATTCTATTAGCTCGATCAACAGATAAGGTGAAATAGCTACGAAAGGCAGAGTATAAGAAACATGTAATACCAACAGGGGTTGAGCTTGAACCAACTCCAAGCAGAGCTGCTTTGGTTGCTAATTCAAAAATTTTTGGAGGCTTCAATTTAACAAGTTGATCTACAACCTCCTCTTCATCTAGTTAAAGATTAGGCAAGTAATTTGGCTTCTTGCTCAGCTACTTCCAAGTCATGTCGAATAGCCAAAAGCCCTTAGTTAGTAAAATGAAAAGGAATATGCTCTTCCATCTATAGATGGAAGGACTGTCAGAGAAAAGCTTCTTATCCTTTTGAGCAAAGATGTGCTACCATCTCCACTTGTTTAGATGGTCATTAATAGTAAAAAGGACCCTAGAGAGTGCAGTAGAAGGAATGAATATGAGCCTAGCCATAGAAGTCATGAAGGCTATAATGAGCCTCTATGAATTTAGGCAAAATTAGCCTAAAGATTAGCTGACCATGATCTAGCCAAGCTACTTTCGTGACTTAAATATAAACTTAAGCTTAACCCTCAAGAGAGAATGGTAAGTAATATAGTAAGAGCTCATCTAGTATACTAATATGGTATTAGTTGAGATGTTAGGCCAACCTGGTGCTCATGTGTGATGGATGACTGAAAATTGATATAATGTGACTGACTAAATTATTACATGTAACCTATTTGAAAAAAAAAGTCTATCAAGAGAGACTTCCATCAATATTGTAGACCAATTTGGAAAGTAAGGCATAAACCAATTTAGATTGGAGTCCACCATCCACTCCGATAGGGACTCCACTAAAGGTGCTCCATTATTTGGAGATTCCAACTCATCTGAGCCGTCCACTAATGAATGGCTGAATTTTAAGAGTCTTTTTTTTCTGATACATATAAAAGCAGCTCCAAACCTCTCATATAATAGGTTCAACCTAAACTTTAAGCTCAAAGCTTTAGACATTTGCTTAATGCTTGAGCTGACTTGAGCATTAGAGGGTTCCTAGAAATAATATATGGACTTTTTCTATTCTTTCCTTTGTTTCTCTTGTAGGTGCACATAAGTCCCTTAAAAAAAGTGCTCTAAAGGTCTAAGCTACGACCTTTTCCTATGGTTGATATGTAAAGACCAATTTCAAAAGCCAACATGTAACTTAAATAATTTATTCTATTATCTATCATTTCTTATCTAACTAAAAGTTAATGGATTAAAAGATTTTCATATCATAGTTGTTTTGCGGGTTACATGTAACTTAGGTTGGGCAAGGAGTTTGAAGATGCAAATTTGGTATTTTAGAAAAATTACTTCTATTCTTTTTTTCCCTCCTTAATCAACCTGACATTTTTGATACTCCTAAGCTAAACACAGCTGAATTACGATCTCTATAATTTTAATCTAATAGTATGCTTTCCCTTTGTTTATGGTTGGCTAAATTGGCTAAATTTATGATGCGACTTATTTGTTCTTGTTAATGCACTACACCGTAGAAGTGCAGAACCTATGGCTGAACTTATTTCGAGTTGGCCCTCTCTGTACCATGCTTGATATTGCCTCCCAGCCAGTTGAGCCTCAACCCAAATTCTTTGAGATTACTTTTAGGGCTAATTCTTTGTGCACCGCGTGTGGTGCAGCAAAATCTGCACCGCACGCGATGATTCATCCACGGTGGAGCGCGATGTCTGAAAAGGAATGGAAGAAAAGGACATAACTGACTTTTCTCGTTCCTTTTGCTCCGCGTGGACGAATCACCATATGCGGTGCACAAAGAATTTCTTTTACTTTTAGAGTACTCATCAGATGGAGAGCTCTTTATTGGATTTCCCTTCTTTTTATACTTTTCACATTATTAATGAAAATTTCTTGATGTCTCCATCCGTGGACGCATGTCCAAGGCAAGATCGTTAAGTGCCTGTATTTTTCTCTCCGATTTGCTTTGCCATCTGAAGATTTTTGTTCTTTTCCTCAGCAAAGAGGATTAGAAGGGAGGGCAAAGATACAGTCCAATTTTATCTTATGAAACCCAAGTACATGAGCTGCATTACCGCAATAGGATTGTAGGGAGCATCAACATGCAAGTCTTAGGAATGTCCGACACCTAACCATCACCAATTAATGCATGATATCTAACGTCAATTTGCTTGTTAAATTATAACTTGCGACGGCATTTCAAGTCAAACTATATTCCAACAATCAATGTGGGTGTGAATGTAATATAGGATGGTAAATCTAAAAATATTTAGCCATGTGCTTATTTACATTAAATAATATTTTTTTCTTTTTATACCAATAATTTTATTTTCTTTCTATAATATTTTTTTTTCAATATAAATTTTGGAGCTGTTTAAGAAATCTTATGAGATCACTATAAATCTTTACTTAACTTTTAAAAGCTTATTTCAAGAATAAATTTAGAATCGTAGAACTTTTGAGAAGCTTCATTTGAAAAACTAATGAATGGATGAGTTATGATGAAGCTTTCTATGGCATACTTACTCAATTTGTATCATAAATTTTATGTAACTTATTTTTTATTATTTTTATTTTTAAAATTTAAATTATTTTAGCATTCATACATTTCATAAGTATAAGCCCAATTAAAAGAAAGATTCAAAAAATTTTTTAGAAATTTATCAAATTTTATCGTATCGTTTGGTATTGTCAATGAAGGAAAAGATGAAATATTTTTTTATATCTTAAGATATTAAAGTCTTTTGAAGATGATGTTATTAAAAATTCACATCAAAGTTGGATTGTAGTAAAAAATTCAAATTAAAATTTTTTATCAAACATATTTTATTCTTAATTATCTCTTTGATTTAATTAAATTTTCAGTGAAAACGCACCTTGAAAACAAATATTGGATTGCATACTAAATAAGTAAACCTTCCAATTGTATTATACTTACATTTCTAAATTTTTAATTCTTTAAATTTAAATAATTTCAGAAAATTATCATTCCAAACGTGGCCTTCCAACGGCACAAGGAGTTGGGACTTCATCATCAATATTCTGAGGATGGTGTCCCGTTTGGTGGCCTCCGCGTCATCACTCAGCCATCAGATAATTTAATATTATTAAAACTGTCATTCCGAATAGGATGAATACCAGTATAAATCAAAGAAAAAGCCGCACACCAGAGGCTGCCAGCCACTTAAGATAGACTTGGTGACGCAAAATTGAGTTGGTCCTGAGTCCAAGTCCAAGATTTGAACACAATTTCCCATCAAGCAGCTCTTTAATTTCTTCTTTACGTTTTCCTTCCTCCCCATGTGTCATGTTCTTGACGAAATGTGTCATGGATTTTGCCTCTCTTTTCTTAAGAATCCAAGGGGTTCTACTCTGAATTTCTCCATGGCATGTTGTGAGTTGCCTTTTGTGGATGCTACTAGGTCCATCTCTTTTAGTTCAACAGGCTTGGCGGGGACTTACATGGTTAAATTCTCAGTAAAGAAAATGACTCATCACCATCCCACGTTGGAAATTATTATAGTCTACTCTAAAGCAGAATCCTGCGAATGGTTCTCTATCAAACATGTATTCTAAGTAGAAAAAGAAGAAAGAAAGAAAGAAAGAAAGAAAGAAAGAAAGAAAGAAAGAAAGAAAGAATGAATTAGAGAAGCAAAATTGAGATCTAAAGCGATATCCTCCTAATGAATAGAACCTGACCCAAGGTTTTTGTTCAGTGTTTTTCATTGAAGGCATTGACATCGATCCAATAGAAGAATCATTGTGATTGATTTTATCAGCGACAACATTATATTAACTGAGCCATCACTATTTGAAGACAATTGTGGTTCTGGTACCAATTGTCCATCAATTTTCTAAGCAGCCGGGCGAGACTTGAGAACGGGACAATGAATCGAGACAACAATGATGTCAAATGGTGGAATAAATTATCTATGGCGGCCCACATTGGTCCGACAGCTGATTCAATTTGATCACGACGTACGCTCTGCCGATCCATTGGGAATCTCTCAGCCTCTTCGGTGGATTTGGTTGGAAAACTGAAGTTGGAAGCTAGAGTCGCATGAGAGAAAGAAATTAGTGACTGCTAATGTGGAGAAAAAGGGGGAGATGGGGACTTTGTTTGAATGTATCCTCTTGACCGGACTTTGAATTGGAGAACTTTGGAGCATCAATGAGCCTGTCGAGGTCAACAGAAACGCTTGTTTTGGGCGGCTTTCCAAAGACCATGACACACATCAGATTAAAAAAAAAAAAAAAAAAAAAAAAATCAGAGTGGGAAGTGAAGTGTGATGTGATACTTCCTTATGTTGTGGCGTAGGTGAATGGAGCCATCCCTGTCGCGATTGGTGCAACGGTCCATCAATCCCGCTGGTCTTCCGTTTTGGCATAACGAAAGAGAGAGAGACAGAGAGAATGTAAGGTTAAACTTAATCTAAAGCTATGATTTTTTTTTTTTTTTTTCTCTCTCTCTAATCTAGGTTTGTAGCAAGAAAAAAAAGGATTCTGTTCCCCTATGATGACAAATAAACGCTATGATTGCTAACTGGGCTTTTTCCTTCATTAAAATTAGATAATTAGATTTTCATTAAAATACTTCGCACCAAGTTACTTCAAGCATGCTAGTAGCATGCTTTTGAGAAAAGTTTAATATATATGCTTTTGAGAAAAGTTTAATATATATATTTTTTTTTAAATCAGACTTAAATCTCGTTCAAAGCTCCATTAAATGCCTTCCTTCTTTTATATCATCTTTTTGTATCTTTAAATTTTTTTTTATTTACGACACCATCTCTATTTAATTAGAAGCATGATAGAAAAAAATGTTATAAGAAAAATGGTACAATCAGAGAAGACCATGACATAATGCTAAGAACGAAACGGTAGTTCATGAAGCTAATATGAGTTGGCAAAGATTACAAAACTTTGTGCGAAGAGTAAGGCAAAGGAAATTTTTTTTTTAATGAAAAAAATCTTTGATTTAAATTCAAAATCCAATAGATGCCATCGTTGAGAAGAATCCCCTTGTGCTTTTATTTTGATGAAGAAAAACCTTCATTAGGTTGAGTGGCTAGATCTTGGGCTTAGTGAGAAGTTAAAATATCTAACCAAAAAGGAATGAAGCTTCAGTTTTAGTATTATGAAATGAATGACAAATTTTCATTCGAATCATTAATTCTGATTGATATCAGTATGAAATTTTGACTGACAAGAGTTAATGAAGGGGGGCAACAGAGCTGGCGTGTTCAAGCATATGGCAGGGTATGCATGTCCAGAAATTAATATTTTTTTATTATTTATATTTTTTAAGAGAAAATGTGATTTACACATTTTGTAGCATGTATGAATTAAATTTGATAAGTTCTTATTTTTGCAATTACCAAAAAAAAAAAAAAAGAAATTGTGTTAGATAACGAAATTGTGTTAGATAACATTAGAATTATTTCTTTTCCGTTAACACATTTATGAAAGAGAAAAAAAGATATTTAATATAATCAATTTTGATCTTTTTTTTTAATGCATGTTGTAAATTATATTTAATTGGATTGATTGAAAAAAAAAAGGCTTATCTTTAATTTTAAACTATTTGAAATTGAATTAGAGCTAGCATCAAGGTTATTAATAAGATGTTAACCCCCCCCCCCCTCTCTCTCTCTCTCTCTCTCTCTCTCTCTCTCTCTCTCTCTCTCTCTCTCTCTCTCTCTCTCTCTCTCTCTCTAGACTTCACTTACATACATTATACCTCTACGTTTTCTTCCTCACCTACTCCTATTGGGTCTCTTTCAGTCTCTTGGAGGCCATCATAACCTGGTTGAATTATTGAATTTTGATGGTTTAGTCAAAGAGATTGTCGTGAAATTATTAAGCCATGTGATCAGACAACCCCCATGGTGGCTCTTAGAGTTGCTTGGAAAGATGTATAGTTTGCATGCATCATATTCCCTAGAAATGTAACTCTAGATTGGTGACTCATTAGTGATGATCCTATAATTTTTTTTTTTTTTCCCAAAGAATATTTGCCCATCTATACTTCCTTATTTGTTAAATTTCTATGATATACTATGATCCTTGATTGTTGTTCGAGTTTCACACAATTATCGTGAAGGTAACAAAGTAGTCCATCGGCTAGCTAATTTAGGGCTAGATTTAGCAAAAGATTTATATTGAAGAGCCTTTCCCTATTGATTTGATGCTTTGAATGAACGTTGATAAATGATATCTCAGCATCAAGAAGGGCTAGGTTCATTTTGTGCTTCCATGCACATAATGGCTTTAGTCTATTACCATAGTTTTGCATGCAAACATTGAAGGCCCCATCTTAATTTTCATTAGAAAAAATAACCACATTTGCACCTAGTGTCCAAGGTCAAATATGATGTCTGTTGATGGAGTTCAGCTTCAATTCTTGACTCATGATAAAGGATTAGTCTTTTACTTTTTATAGGTTGCTCATGACTCAACAATCCATAAGTCCAACGGTGTGCTATAGAAATATAGACAACTAAATTATCTTCTTTTTTTTTTTAAACAAAAAGCCAAGGATGATGATGATGATGATGATGATGGCACTCAAGCTTGCAAGTAAATAATAGATTTTTGGGAGTAATTTTGAAGGTTGGAGACCAAGCAAACCTGGACTACCTAATCTAGATTTGACGATGAATTATTGGGAGAGTCCACGAGGAAAATCCACTCGTCGCAACCAAACAAAGGGAAAGAAGTTCCGAGGCTCTCAACATCCACGCGCAATTAGGTTTTGGCTTCCCCCGGCGCACATGAAACTGTCTTCCAATCGCCAACCTCGGGCCCAGTGTTCAAAGAATCAAGGGTTTCGAATCGCATACAACTGGCATGGCAAAAAGGTCAGCGAACCCACCACGAAGTGCATGCTCTAGCCTTTAGGTCAAGAGTCTATGCCACTGTAAACAAAAACTTCACTCTGGCGTCGGTTGATAAGTTGAGCTAAGTGTCTCATTGTTATCAAACAAAAAAAAAAAAAAAAAGAAACAATGTGTCTCATATGAGTATCTAAAGCTTAGCAGATTAAAAATTAAGTGGCACACACCAAACTTAAGCCTGGTTGGTGAGCTTAAAGTTTCAGAATTTGTACTTCTTTGATTGAGAAGGAAAAGCCTCGCAGGTTGCAGTCCGTTCTGAGAGTTGACCTGACCGTCTGACTTTGATTTGCATCCGTGGACTAAATTGGAAGGTTATGCATGGTTTTTAGTAAGACGCAGACCTTGACCGAGTCATGTTTGGTCTTGGCATAGCTAGACATGATCTGATTTGAACCTAGAAGATATTATTTTGAAGTTTGGGATTGGCTGATAAACTTTGAATGGGTCAAATCCTAGTTTAAATTACAGACATGAGTAGCATCGATCTTGAACCCAATTTAACAGAAAATGATTATATGCTTCATGTGAACAACAGGTGCGACTAAATGTTTTACTACCGAAAATGATTATATGTTTTGTGTAAATCAATGAGTACTCTTATTAGAAAATATCCTGTATGAAACTTAGGTGCTAAACGTTTGCCATTAGGTACTCTATTTAATAAGTGATACATGTTCGTTAGAAAATGATAACAAATATCCATCACTTATTAGATATGATGATTATATACAAGTTACTTATTAAATGAAGTATTTGATAGCAAAAATCTTTAATAATTTTACTCGATAACTAGGGCTTTAGTAGCTTATACCAGTTCTAGTGTACCGTAGCAGTTTAAACGGTACAACATTAAAATGATGGTGTGGTAAGGATGTATGTAAGTAAGCAGCTGATGAGCCCTTATTAAATAGAGCATTTGGTAGCAAATATCTAACAAATTATACTTAAATTTGATCTTCAAAGTTATATAGCTAGGCCTGATTTTAATGCTGCAATATGATTTGTCATTATAAGAAAAGTTGATGGTAAATGCAGCAACAACAAGATTAAAGGGGTTGCATGCTGCATGAAGCTAAGCCTCTGAGAACCTCAGACTGGACATCTATCAACCCCCATGGTAGGTGAGGCCTTAACTCAATGCTCTAGCAGTTATTAGGTAACTTCCACTGTATCTTATAAAAGATGACTTCATTTTATAGGACGGGCCGCTCAACTTGCATGACTGTGTTAGAAAAGATTTGTCTTGTCCATTCCATGGGTCCGAAATCTATACGTAATTTGAGGTTGATTAATTTCAATCATTTTCCTAGCTTCATTTACATCCAACTTGAGCTCGTATTAATGAGAATAGGACCTCTTCCTAATGATAAGGTCATTTTGGCTAGATTACCATCTCAATTTCTAGTAACTCATTGCCTAAATATTAAAAAAATGAATGGCTCTACTTTAATTACGAGCAGTGCAGGGACTAAAAGATAATTTTTTTTTATACAAATCCAGGTTTATTTATCACTTTGGTTATGGTACGAGAGCAAATTGAGATGCGATCATAGAGAATCATTCTTCTTAATTTTTTTTTTAAAAAATAAAAAGTTAAACATGGAGAGGAGCAAGAGGATTATCTCCCGCTAATATTATCGAATGGGATCTATCTATTTTATTTTCATTTAAAAACACTTATATCCATGGAACATGTAATTTTTGATTTTTAAGTCCATCTAATAATGTAAATCACAATTAGCGGCATGGATTTTCAATTTACATAATCTTTTTAATGATTTTCAATTATTAAATTTTTAAATAAAGTCTAACACATTAATTTAAAAATATATTTTGTTAGTTGCAACAGAGGAACAAACCACTTGCTTTCTCTGCACAAATGGTATAAATAAATAAGGAATAAATTTCTATAAGAAAGCTTTAAAAATGATCTTCCATCTAGTATTTTACAGAGGCTCGTGTGGTTTAAAAATGTTTTAGATAAATTTAATTTATTATGTAAGATATAGACGAGACCAATCAACGAACAACACGTTGCACTTTCTCTTCCAAAACCATCTCTATTCCGCTTCGTATTTGAGGCCTCCTTCGCGTGCGATGCTTTGGCTCACGCGCTTCCACCAGCGAAGGATAACCTCTAGCCCTGGCTCGATCAGCAGATCAGCGGCTAACTGGCACCGTAGAAACGGTGAGTCCTTAGTCGACACGTGTCCAATCGGGTGAGGGCCCGGGTGAGGGGCGTTGGCTTGCCTCCACATAGAAGGAAAGAATATTAGTTTCATTTTATTAAAAGAAAATTATATATTGGTTTCTCTTTTTATCTCCTCCGTTCCTCTCGCTCCTTCTTTCGCTCTCATGGAAGCCGTCTCAGGACTGGTTGGGCGCGGTGACGTCACGTGTGGCGATTCGACGTGGACTGCACGCTCCCTTCTCGGTAAGTGCACACGTCACCAAATCCATCTACTCCGCTTCCCTCTTCGTGTTTGCCTTCTCTCTCTCTCTCTCTCTCTCTCTCTCTCTCTCTCTCTCTTTCTTCTAGGTTCGACTGCCACTGTCATGAGGTCATCTGCTCTTATAAAAAAAAAAGAGAAGAGATTTAAAAAAAACGTTCAGAATGTTGTGTTCCGTCGCTCTCGTCCTCTACCTGATCCGCAGCGCAACTTAATGGCAAGCGGACGATGGGTGTTGTATTTTTGCAGACAGGTTCAATATACACCACATGCTATTAAATGAGAGGAACCTTGATATAAATGAAAATCAATGAAATTACTATTTGTTTTCCTTCTGGAGACTTGTGTTCGCTCCTTTTGTTTGTGGATGAAGTAGAGGCACAAGAGACACATATTGTGCCATAACAACAACCGAAGGACTCAAGAGATCAGGGTAATTATAGAAAAGTAGATAATAATATAATTAGGGTTGTATACGTATTGATTCATTTGATTGATGAATATAAATAAATATATATATATAATTTTAAAAAATTTAAATTTAAATTAATTGATAGTAATTGAATTTGAATTATAAACTTCGTAGATTATTCTTTTTCAGCTGATTTGAAACTATTTATTGCAGTGATAGAGATAGATTTTATATCGATGAATTTATTAACTTATATATATGATAAAATATGATATAATAAGCCATAAATTAATGCATCTTTAGATATCATTCACTTCAGCATCAGTTGTCAATGTATTAGTTGAGAAAACAAGTCTCTATCCTTAATCTACTTCTAAATCGTTGGTTTTCAACAAACAATAAAAAAATAATATATTAAAAAAGATTAATTTTTCTTTATCATATCAACTAATATCTAATATGTTTTATTGGCAATCCTTAACTGACATTTCACCATCTCAATTGTGGCATGTTGGTGAAGATTTTTAAAGGCCTTCACAATTTTTTTTTATATACTTCAATCCTAACGTAAATCATTACTTAGTATAGCCACAATTGTTTGGTGGAACAAGGAGAACAAACAATTGGTGGAACAAGGAGAACAAAGTCTCTCACAAGAAAATTAGCAACCTTCCTGCGAAGGAGCTTAGAAGAACCACCAACCCACTTGACTCGCTGCAGTCTGGCTAACCAATCCACAAGAGAGAATTTAGTATTGGAAATCAACTCATGAACATAATTGCTCATGACCGTTCAACCAGGTGGAGCTTATTCTAAACTTGAACGTCAGCACGGTATGCTTCACCCTTGCCTTCAAACTTATTGTTATGTGGCTGGATGTGATCATTTGGTCAAATCTATCAACTAACAGCTCGACATAATTCTTATTTATTTGCTTTTATTCTTTTAGGTAATTAAGGCGCAAAGGCTGGATAACAAAGGCCATTTCGTGCTTAGATGTCCTCCAAATAGAAGAGAGCAACAACTACTCAAAAATAACAAACTTTAAATAGGCCTCATCCATTTCGTGGCATGCAAACTAGATCAGAGCTTAGATTCTGACTGCCAACTCTGATCCCATTATTCTGCTCCGTATATGATTGGCTTGATCTACAAGTGTACTCAAGAATCTTTTTTTTTTTATAACAATCTAGAGAGTCTCCAGGTGTCTCCCACCACTTTCTAAAACTTTGGCATGGTTTCATACCTAATATTGCTTGCAGAGGTTTATTGTCATCGTTTGAAATGTATTTATTGACTGCCAAATGGTAGTCTTGCCACTCCGAGATTCCGCGTCCGCTTTCAAAGGTTCTGCGTCCACCTTCAACGGTGCGTTTAGATTAACTGCTGGTAGGCCTGCCTTATGTTAGGAGCGTGCCGAAGTCTAACGTCGCACACATTCTTATCTAACCTCCATTGTTTGGTCGTAAAGTTTTTTAACTCAAGTCTTTTCTCCTCTAAAAAGAGAGTTTAGGTTTTTAACAAGATACTATTAGCAGGGGATGCTAAGGTGACTTTAATTTTGAAAAAATAATATTCCGTTTGATCCGTTTTTTTTTTTCCTACAAAATTTTGACCATCCACGACAGATTAGCTGAGTATATATCTAAACTTGACATGGTAAAACCTTGATTGAATATGAAAAGTTTTCTCTTGAATCTTTTTTATTTTTTTTTCCCTTATAAAAAGCCATTCGTAGAATTCTTTTCTTTTCTTTTCACCAAAGATGCTGAACGGTAACGTTAATATATATATCACCCAAAGCACACCATGAAGAAATTCCGAGAATATTTATCAAAATACAAGCTTTATAGTTTTAAAACTTTGCGCTTCGGGAGGCCGACAAGGAGGGAAGAAAGTCATACGGTTCAGCGGAGTTGGGCTGATTCTGTCCATCTTCAGCTACCTTCCCCCACCGCCACTCCACTTTGTCCCACCGATGGGACCACTGAGCACCATCAATTGTGGGTGGTGAGGTCCAGCAATATCCCTCTCCAAATCTCACTTATCTTGACCCTTCTATTTGTAAGATGTCAAGCCTAATCAATTCAAATCTAACATAGCTGGTGGACCCAAAACTTTCTCCTCCTTGATCAAATCAAATCAGCCACTACAAAGTAACAAATATTAAGACGTACGCTAAAAGCTCATACTAAGGTACTTCTTTGGTCCTTTCCATTCCATTATAAAAGCATTTACATCTGTATACCATTAATGGATACAGGAGAGAATGCTTGATGATCTGGAAAGGAATGAACAGTGGTCAAACTCAGCTCTCTTAACCAATATTCTTTGCAGCTGGGAGGTCATTAACAAAGCAAGAAAGATAAAAGTGATGTACTGGTTGCTAATGCGCCCAGGTCCCATCTCTGTCATCCACCAACCCAGGTTGGATTAGGTTCAGGAGGGAGTCTTGGGACTTATATTTTTCTCAACAAGTCATCATTATGGCCTGGGTGCCAAGACTGAGTTCTCACTTCAGAGATGCCACAGCATTTTTGAAAGTGGATCAGTTGCCTTGAAATGAAAATTTTGGAGAACAAGTTGGTCCGGTCACTCAAACTGCAAATTGTTTTCTGAACAGCATTTTGATACTCAGTTCCCTGTAAAAAAAGAAAAATAAAAGTCCTCTGTCATTGAGCAACGCAAAGAAAAAGGAATATAACTAGGAACTCATCATGTGGCAGCAGCGCACTGCAATAATGGAGGATGCAGTCGGCGCCACAAAGAATGATACAGAAACACACTAATGATTTTGAGTTAATGGATGGCAAATTGCTCATAAGGTCTGTGGTGACTACAACTAGTTTCATGGTTACATCTGATTATTTAATACTCAAGAACATAGCCTTGAATGACAAAATAATGGGAGCAACATTATACAAATTAAATGAAAATGAAGGAAATTGATGCATTGCCAAAACTCTTTTTTTTAAGTTCTCTAGGTACCAGTTGATGAGGCAGTCACGAATGACTTGGGACCCTCTTGAAGCTGCCATAGCTCCCTCAGCGATCAGTGGTTTCTCAATGAAGCTCCCATTGCATTGTGTGCATCTTGACACAGCGTTCGTTACTAATCTTCAATTGGAAGGTCTCGATCACCTGAAATAAATAGAGCACACCAAAACTTAAGCACCACCAGAACTTCCCAGTTTCTTGTTCTTGATTTATGTGCAAACACAAACATAAATTAGCTCCTATGAAGCTCTAAAGTATTTTTCTCTTACTCTTTGCTTGGTGATAAAAGTGCACAGAAACTTATCCAGATCAACTCCATATGGTAAAAATATTGATAGCTTCTAGAAAAACCTTACACAATAATAACCGACAAATTTTAAAAATTCTTATTGATATGTTCAGTAATTAATGGCCTGTAATTTAATTTCTATAACTATTACCAACAAGCCTTATTTCAACAATTAGGAGCGTGGTAGTAAAACCTGTTCATTGTGGGTAAAGAAAACCATAGAGATCCAAACCCAATTCAGTGTTGCAACATCATCAAAGTGGTGACATTCCCACTGTCCAAACCAAGGGGCTAAAGAAGAAGCAACCATCAAAGTCTCTGCCAAATCCAAAAGAATAATTTATCACTGACCAAATTACTTTTATTAGGCCAAGATGCCCTTGCCAGTATCCAGACCCAAATGCTCAAAGCTGTATATAGTTGATCTCAGGAACGATGACCGGTTATGCTGAAAGAGTTTAATGGGTCAAAGCCAATGGAATGGCAGTAATATGACATTTCATGGCAAAGCTCATGAATATGACATTTCATGGCAGTAATAATCACGATGATGTCATACATCATCTTCTTCCTTAAAAATATTAAATTTTGATCATAATTTTGAAAAGTAATGAAATGGCTGCTTGTTAGAACTTAGAAGGAAACTTCTGAGTGAAACCACGGAGAAAAAGAGGTTAAAGGAGAAAAGTTGAAACCCAACAAAACACACAACCCAGACTTTACATGTTGAAATAGTCCATAGATTCTAAATCACATCAAACATAGCATTTCCTAAAGATCAACTCAGTGTTTCAAATTTCCACCAGTCAGCAGAATCATGCCTTCCTTTACTTTAAAACCCTTATTGGCTAGGAATTGACTTGCTCCTTGAAAGGACAATTGATCACATGTTCCTGTGATAATATCCAACTTCTTGCTTGCTGTGTCAGTTTCAAATTAAACTTTTTAGACCTTTTACTAGAATAATCACAGCAACTCCAATATTGGTTATTACTTATTTTCTTTGTTATAAATGAATTATCACCAAACTTCAAGGCCATGATACATTTCTGCCATTAGTTATTGCATCACTATCAATTCATATCATTATGTTATAACAATGCCACCACCTTCCCTTTGAATATTAATAAGAAAGCTACTCAATTTGAATTGCATCTTTTTGTATCTAGTTATGCATTCTGTTATCCAGAGCAAAAATAAGTTTGCTCAGGACATATTTATATGAGATAAAATGGTAGTAAAATCATTGATGTCTGACGCAATGATTTCTTTGCATGCTTCTAATTTTTTATTTGTCTCCCACTTTCTCTCAGTTTTAAGATCTTCATACAAAACTAAAAAAGAAAAATAGTTCAGGAGGACAAAAGCTGGTTGCAACACAGCTACATTGAAGAACAGGCAGTGACCACGCCCAAAACTAACATTAAACTCTGAAGTCGAAATTATCCGTTTGAAGTCTAACTGCAAATTATCTTCTAACACAGGAATGTATTGTAAGAAACAGAAAGAAACCGTCTACTCAAATCCATGTTTGCCACCAAATCTCCAAGATTATTAGTTTTCCCTTAAAAGTTGAAAGATTGTTATAGAAGCTCCAAACATCTCACACAATGAGCATGATGCGTGGTTAATACTTAATGAAGTGTCAGGTCAAAATTGATCAGACATTTGTCCAAAATGCATCTTCATCTTGGCAATTGAAGAATAATTTAATGAACTTCATGAGGGACAGAAAAAAAAAAAAAAAAAAAAAAACAAAACAAAACAAAAACAGAAGCCCTCACAGTATGTAAAATCTGTTGATAAACCTGATGCTACTCTGGGTTAAGGAATGGGAGGCAGAATGTAACAAAACATCATGAGAATCACTAATAGGCACAAGGGCAGTGGATGTCCTCATAGCAGCAACATTTAAGGTACCAAAAGATGAGAATAGATAAGTCATATTGCTGACGCTGCAAAACGCACACTTAAAAATGATCACACATGCTGCATACCTTTCAATTTGTAGTTGATTATATCATCAAATGGCCAACAATGATATGTGGAGATAATGTTCTCATGGTCCTGATATACTTTGAATTATTTTTTTAAAAAAATCCCATCAGACATGATGTAATATTGGCAAAACTTCAACTTATTCCTAAATACTCGACCAGGTCACAAATATTAAATAAATAGCTTTCATGAACTATTAACGGATTAAAACAGCTTCATGAAACACAGATAACCATACAGATTAACATCCAGATCAATATTTATCACTTCATATGATTTTGTTATTCTTTCTTCTTTTGTAGTCATTCTTTTGCATGCATCAGTATGGTTACAAATCAATTGCTTTACTTTTTTCATATTTTTGATTTTAAATATTTTATCATTTTTGGATATTTCATAGTTACTCCTTGTTGATAGGGGTGCAAATGAACTGAGCTGCTCACAAGCAGATTGGGCTTTGCTTTCTAAGAGCTCATTTGAGCTTTTTGTCTCAACAAGGAAAATGAGACAAGTTCAAGCACATTCAGAACCTGGCTCAAACATGAACCAAAGCCGAACACCAGTCCTGCTCAAATATAACGGGGAAGCTCACCTCAAAGCTCATTTGCACCACTACCTGTTGAATTAATTCTATATCCAAAATATGTGATCATGACATACAACTATAACATGAATTTTGTATACCTAACCTACAAAATTCCATGTAGTTGCTATAGAAGAAAAAGTTTGGTGACTGTTGCGAGAGCCAACAAATGACTGGAGAGTAGCTAAGGAGGTGACTGGCATTCCTACTCATTTTGCTCAGTGCATATTATCTGATCAATAGGTAAGAATGTGTAGTTATGTTGGCTAATGGGCCCCTAGCCACTAGGAAACTATGTGTCCATTGCCATTTGGAATTGCTACCCCAGCATTTCTTGCACAGGTGGAAAAGTACACTCTTACTTTGTTCCTTGATCAATATATTATTGTGAAATACTTGGATAAACAAGTCTGATCAGTAGAATAATTTTTACTTAATTTTCGTTCAAGTTGTCAAATATGACAACTACCAGCGAACCAATTGTTGAACAGTTTCTTTTTTTCATGATTTATTTTAAGGTAACAGTTAGCACGCAACCAAACCAAGATGACTTTCTCAGGTATTCATGGGGAAGACAACAATCTTTACAAGTAACTGTTTGCTACGGTCATCTTTATTTTCATTTGATACATCAGGCATCATCTACATTAATAAACTTGCTCAAATGCAAGCACATGCTTATGTGACCTTGAATGTGAATGAGAAGGAAGTCATTCCTGTGTAAATAATCTGTAATGGGAATGCTTTTCTATCAGATTTTGGTTTGAGAATGAGAAGCAGATGATTTAGATAAAAGGAAGCATCAGCACATGGGGCACAAGTGTTTGTAATGTCAAATGCAGTGACCATTTATTTCTAACATTAAGCAAAAGTTGTGAAAATGCACCATACAATTTTGAACTAAGATATTGAACTAAACAATATAACAAGAAATAAAATGCATTGCACATCTTAATGGACTCTAATTACTTTTAATCCAGGTAGATTTGCATAAATTCCTAAATTTTAGGAAAAGATCAAAATGGAATGAACTAAGGGAAGGGCTTCACAGATTCATGAGATTCCAAAGTAAATCAAACCTTAAATATCTTAACTATGGACCAATGAAAGGCCTTGTATCTGATTTTCTGGCTGACATCAGCTGGCCGTGGACTTCAGTATGCTGTAAAATATATCATGTCTTGGGTTTACTAGTGGTTGTTTGCAACCCCTGTGGCCGGTAGAATGTGACTAGGATTTCACTTGCTGCTCAATCACAGGTCGAGAAGAGGTTTTAGCCCATTAATTATATTATGTTGTCATGCTGGCTTCATTTTTAATGAATAGATGTTAAAAAGATTGAAACACAGAATGGAGCATAGTGAGCTAATGACATGGAATAAAAAAGCAACCAGACAGGAAGGTTGTACCTGGGGCTTGCAATGACACATGCATATTGAGTTGGTAATATAGTTTGCTTATACACCTTGTGTTCATGGTGAGTAAAGAATGTATGTCAAGTTCATCTTGCCAGGGAAAGAATAATTATGCTTATATGCAAGGAATATAAAGACATCAACCTTAATAAGAAAAAGAAAAATACCCAATTGTATTATACTTTTGGGTCGATGTAAGGAAGGAGCCAATTTTAAGCCTCATTGTAGTATGAGCCTGAAGGAACAACGAATCATATGAACAAGTTATCAGCTTTGCTTAAGCAGCACTATATATATAAGAGAATAAGCCCTTTTGGGTCAATATGATGAATGTATGCCGATAATCATGCTATCAACTGTGCTGCATTTGATGTCAAGATCCTAAGGTTGGATGGCATGATTGGCCGGCGCACACAAATTGATCTAAACTATTGAGTCAAAGACAATAGCAAAGATATATCAAGGCTTTTGCAAGAATCTTGTCAAGATTTTTTTTCACCAGTGTCCAAGTATCGATGATAAGCAAATACTTTTCCATTTATTGACATGCTTTATTTCTTGCGTTGAAGCTGCTGAAGCCGAGCACATTACCTATGCTACCATTCATATCATTCGGTGTTAAGGAAGAATGATTGTTGCTTCTTGTTAGAGAAGACAGAACAAATTAGCATGTTGAAAAGGAAGACTCCCACCATTTGGAGGAAGTTTAACATTTGTTGATGCAATGTTGTCAGTGATACCTACTTACTGGGTAACCACTTGTGAACTGCCAATTCTCCCAGTATATCTGGAATTTCTTCTCAGCCAAGTTTGATATTCACTTCCTACTTGTAGAGTTATTGCTCCTAGGATGGATTGGAAATATAAAAATATGAAGAAGAATAGGATTTTTGGTTGGAACACAGTGATGGCAACAACCTGTAAAGACTGGATTGAGTAACTTTCACATCAGCTAAGAATTGACTCCCCCCTTTTTCAGTCACTTAGGTTTCCTTAATCCTTGATCTGGCAGTTCTTCTCTCTTTCCTATCTTCTTTGCATTTGTTTATTCCCCTCTTCCTTTCTGCTTTTGGTCTCTATATTGTATCCCCCTTGCCCTACAACTGTACTCTCCATTTACTGCATGAAAAGGCCCTGATCCAATAGTCCCTCAAAAATTATTGGTTGTGTTTATGTAATCATATTTTAGTGATGGTTGGAAGTATCAGTAGCAATACCTTACAGGTATGGTATGGATTGATATAGTATGGTAACACCAACATGCAGTACACCCATTGGTGCCAGCATAGCAAAATAAATGTGAAATATCAAGTGTTGGTATGTTATTAATACTGATATATTCCTGGTACAAACATATATGCACCAATATTTGAATCCTTGGTTTGAACTACCATGAATCATGGCATTGATTTATGCCAAAATGGTCAACCATATCATGCACGCACACACATTAGAAAGGAAAAATATGCAATGACATGATCATAGGTTTTTCTTTACAAATTATAGACATGTTATAAGATAGGTCACTTATAGCACTGTTAAAGGTTGACACTAGATTGAAAGCCAGTAGTGAAAAAACATACCAAATTAGGAAAAGAAATCAAATTTATATAATACTTTGCTTCCCTGACTTCATGTTCTAAAAAGAAGACAAGATGAGCCAATGAGGTTTCCCTCCAATTTTCTCCTCTCTCTCTCTCTCTCTCTCACACACACACACACACACAAACACAGAGGATAGAGAGAGAGTTTTTTGACATTGGCAGTTAGAATTATAAAAAATTAGTTACTTCTAGATCCTATAAATCTTTAAAAACCAAATAAATGGAGCACCTACACTAGAAACTGCCACAACCAACAAATAAACAAAAGAGTGTAACATGGTTCCACATTTGAGAGCTACAGAACCATGCAAGCAATCCTCAAATTATGTTGCACAAAAACTCTCCCTTCTTGGTGCTACAGATTACAATATTGGTGGCACCCATTTTCCTACTCCTTTCTTTACTCTAATGGTTGGTCCCATTTGGGCACCACCACTAAGTCAGCTGCAGCATGGCATTCAACTTAAATTAGGTCATGTCACCTGTAATCCAATTCATCTAGAGACCCTAAAATCTTTCAGTCTTCAACAATATATCATATAGATTCCCTATAAACTAAAACCAGTCTTTGGTACGTGAGATGCAATTTAAAAGATGTGCATAAGAAGCAGAATAACTGTGGGGAGCTCAGACATTGAAAGTAAAATTATTTATTTATTTTTTATTGACCACATTCCCTCTCTCTCAATAAGAATTTATTAATGTCAGCCCTGCAAACTTTGTAACAGACAGAAAGCATAAATATGCAATTATGCAAAGGCTGCACTTGATTGGAGTCAGGCCTTATGTGGCCAGGATCTAGACATTCTTATTAACTAAAATAAAGGTAAAATTCACAACCAAAGGACTCAGCACCAGAAAATGGAGGCTTCTCGATTTTAATGCAATGGCCAATCCTCCAACCTCCAACTATTAGGCCTAATCTTGAATCCAACACACTGCATCTTCTATATGCATTAATCAGACTACTTTTCAGCCTTTTGAATTTATTGCCTAAGAGTTCAAAATGGTTTTGACACTATATAAAGGCAGAAAGCTTTCTGCACAGATCATAAATTCGGATTTTTAAAAATAATCTTGAAGCTTTCAGAAATGCCACATCACATCAAACCTCCTTTTCAATTTATAGTGCACATACAAACATGGGACCAAGTGTCAAATTCCACCTGGTGATTTGATCCATGATCAAGAGTTTGCACTTCTTCTGATCCCACTGCCCAGATAAATTGATCAGAAACTCAGTCAGTGTGCCCCAGCCATCAACAACCTCAGTATCATGATTTCACAACACAAAATCCTAGAGACATTAAAAATGTTGGCGACCTCAAACAAATTCTTGTTGACACCCTGTCCTAACATATTTCAGCAAAGAGTACCACGTTATCATCTATTGTTTTTCCATTCTTCTCAACAACTTCCTTGTCACTTCATTTGCCCTCAACAAGTACAGATTTCTTGATAGGGCATCTGCCAGCCTTATTACTGACCTCCACAATTCCCACTAGCTATATTTAAGTTTTCCCCTGAGGCCAAACAGAAGGCGAAGAATCATGTAGCAATGGAAAACACTCGCGCCACCTGCTTTAATGGAGGTAAGTCCTGATCACACAGGCATTGGTAAGTGAAATCCTCGAATGCACCTAAACCAACTTAAGGTGGCAACCTCTCAGAACTCTGCTTGTGTATGGATAAAAAATCCAAATTCTATGAAACATCAGGCAAAAAGCTTGATGGCAGTATTTTCTTTCTTGAAGGAGTAAATGCCATATGATGACTTTGTGTCTCATTACAACTATAAAGGCTTGCAGTTAAGTTGTAATACGAGACAAAACCCAGAAGAACCAGTGAGATGCATCAAGAAAACAAAACTAGCAATGATCTCGACAGCAACAAGCTGATCGCAATCTAAAAGATGAAATGAGAAATGCAATAAAATTTGATGCGACTAGATGTTTAGTGTATCTCCCCAGAAGAGCAATGACAAAAAATCCAAGCAAATAGAAATGAACTGTGGTTCAACAGGATGGAAGAAATTAATCAATTATATCACCTAATCATAGTGTATCATCCATGTGGGTGTGGTCTAGTAGTAATGACTACAACGACAACAGTCATAATGCTAATAATAATAATAATAATAATAATAATAATGGTAATAATAAAGATCATGATGATGATGATGATGATGATGATATTAAGCTGATCCTGTTGACCTTTTTAATTTTTAAAAAGAAAAAAAAAAAGTTTTAAATAAAAAAAAAGGAACGCTCACGAGCAGAAGCTTGCGGACGTTCGCATCAACTCACGTGAGCGTTCTGCTCGCGATGCTCGCGAGCGTTCCATGAACGCTCGCTGAGGCGCAAGCGTTCACGAATGTTGGGCGAGCATTCGCACGCCAACGTTCGTGAACGGTCAAAAATGGCTCAAATAATTTGATTTTGAGACCGTTACTGACGTGATTTGGGATAACAGTTATCAAGTCTTTAAGGTCATTATGAGCTCAGCCGTTGGGGGTTACTTAGACCGAGTTTATAAATAGGCTCAAGGATTCAAGGTTCTGAGTATTCTAATTAAATATATATATATATATATTCTCTTTCTCTTCTGTCAAAGTTTTTTCTGAGATTCTGCTATGAGAAAAAAGCGGTGCTGCCCGTGTCTCAGAAGCCCTACTGAGAAAAAAAGCTCTATCACCTCTTCTTTTAAATTATTTTTATTCTTCTTATTATTATTTTATGTTGATTTTTCTTTGGGCATCAGAAGGAGTCGTTGAGTTGCATCTCTACGCGATCGTGCTCGTAGTAGGAGATTCGGATCGAGCCGGATCGTTGTACCTTGGGGACAGATCGCCTACAATCTG
This sequence comes from Metroxylon sagu, assembly GCA_017589505.3. Classification (NCBI taxonomy): domain Eukaryota; kingdom Viridiplantae; phylum Streptophyta; class Magnoliopsida; order Arecales; family Arecaceae; genus Metroxylon; species Metroxylon sagu. Next base: position 20,981 of record JACVBY030000280.1, on the reverse strand, counting down.
CACAAACGAGCGAAAACTAGTCCTTAGGGCAGTGTCTAACACGCCTCGATCCAGACACTATTCTTATCTTCTTTTGATTTTAATTTTTGTATTTAAATTTTTAAATTAGAATTTCTAGCAATTTCTAAACAGCTTTTCAAAAGCAATATTATTATTTTTTCAACAGCTAAGGACTAGAAGAACTTGGTTGAGAATTGGATTCGGGGTTTGAAAATTCTATGGCAGAAAATAATCTTAAATTGGTAAGCCAGTATTTCACTTGGCTTTGCTACCTCCTAAAAAATGACCCGTTAAACTTTTCGGGTTTAATTGCACTAAGGTCATCTGAACCCATTTATGAGAGTGTTAGCTGCTTAATTGGTTCTGCACAACAAAAATTTGAAGGTTCAACCTTATAGTTTGAGTTTTTAAATTAGTGGTTTTTCAGATAATTTCTAGATTTTGAATTTAAATTCAAAAATTTAAATCTAGAAACTACTTGCAATAAATAAAGTAACCACTAAGCAAAAATTAGCTCAATTAATTTTAAATTTGAATTTCTAGCAATTTCTAAACAGCTTTTCAAAAGCAATATTATTATTTTTCCAACAGCTAAGGACTAGTTTTTATCTTCATTAGAAATTGCTAGGATTTTTATTGTAACTTACTGATAAGGAAAAAAAAAACTATTTTTAAAGGAAAAAAGTTTTTTTTTGCTTTGAAGTCTGTGCAAAAGATCTAATCCTTTCTTGGTTCATGATTCTTTTGAATCTGGGTCCTTCAATGAGTCAAGGAACAGAAAAAGATCCAACTCTGAAAGTGGACCTTCTGAACTTAGAAAAAGTTCAAGGAAGGAAAAAGACCTTGGTGAAGATTTCTTTACTTTCTTAGTCGAAGGCGAACCTTTTTCTTTTTCAGAGGCGATGTCTTCACCGACGCTCCTTTTTGAAAGGAAGCCATTCATTCTAAATTTAATTCAATCTTACAAAATCAAACTTGGATCTTGTCTGATCTACCCTTGATAGCAAACCTTTAGGATATAAGTGGGTAATTAAGAAAAAATTTAGACCTGATGGTTCAATTGAAAAGTATAAGGCTAGATTAGTAACCAAACGGTATAATCAAAAGAAAGGGTTAGATTTCTTTGATAGTAGCTAGAATAACAACCCTAAGATCTCTTCTTGTCATTGCTTCCATACATAAATTGATCATTTATCAAATGGATGTGAAGACTGCGTTCCTTAATGGAGATCTCAAGGAGGAGATTTATATGGAACAGCCTGAAGGTTTTGTTATAAAGGGACAAGAAAACAAAGTTTGTAAACTTGTTAAGTCCCTATATGGTCTTAAACAGGCACCAAAACAATGGCATGAAAAATTTGATCAGATCATCCTATCCTTTGGATTTCAGATCAATAATCATGACAAATGTATCTATTCTAAGATCATCGACGATGATTGTGTAATCCTTTGCTTATATGTCGATGATATCCTAATTTTTGGAACATCTCTTGAAATTATTTTAAGTATTAAATCTTTTCTAAGTTTGATATAAAAGATTTAGGTGAAGTAGATGTAATCCTAGGGATGAAGCTTATCAAATCCCATGAAGGGATAGCTCTCTCTCTTTCTCACTCTATAAAAAAAATGATCAAGAAATTTGATTATTCTGATCTTAAACCAGTATCTACTCCATATGATCCTAGCTTTCACTTAAAAAAAAATTTAGATGACCCAATTGATCAATTAAAATATTCTCAAATTATAGAATCCCTCTTGTATGTGGCAAATAGGACAAGATCGGATATTGCCTATGCTGTAGGAAAACTTAGCAGATATAATTAAAATCCTGATTAATCTCATTGGATAGCCTTAGAAAGAGTGTTCCGATATCTAAAGGGAACACTTAATCTATCTTTGATGTTTTACCCTGAGGTGGTTAAGGGTTACAGTGATGCTAATTGGGTCACCGATTCTCATGATCTTAAATCGACCACTGGATATCTTTTTCTTCTTGGCGGTGCTGCTATTGCCTGGGGATCAACTAGGCAAACTATCATATCTAGAAGCACCATGGAGGCCGAGTTGATAGCTCTGTATACCATCTGTAATGAGGCAAAGTGGATTAAAAATCTAGTATCAGAGCTACCTTTGGTACCTAAGCCAGTTCCGACTATATCAATCCATTATGATAATAAGGCCGTAATCGAACTGACTAATCAAAAAAGTACCAGTAAAAAGATGAACTGCCATATACGGCTTCGTCATAAGTTTATAAGACAACATAAGAAAAATAATGTTATCTCCTTGGAATTTGTCAAGTCTGAGAAGAATTTGGCAGATCAATTAACCAAGGGACTATCTAGGAATGGAGTCCTATAATCATCGAGGAAGATGGGACTTAAGCCCATTATTTGGTCACCAACAGTGGATACCCAACCTTTATAATTGGAGATCCCATGAAAGAGGTTCAATATGGTAGAAACGAAGCTGATTGAGTGATCGTGTTAGAGCACACTTTTTGAAGAAATTTCTCATCCTATCCCTATGATGAGTGCTCTTATAAAGTGATAAAATAAATCTATGTAAGGTTGAGTTATACTCTTAATGGATCCAAGGTAAATTATCTACAGGATATTAGTCACAAATACCCTTAGAGGATTCACCTATATAAGAATTGTCATATTAGGCCGTGACTAAGGGTTTGGGCTAACCTTAAAAAATTCTCATAAAAAATCAAGGTATAAAGTGCAAGGCCTTTAATATGCACTGACCGCTTAAACCCAATTAATCCATACTGTGTGTATGATTAGTAGAAATCTGAGTCAAGGACCTAGTCTAATCCGCTATGGTTCCTTCAGATGTATACAATCAATACTAAGTAGGGTTCAAGTCCACAGGACACCTCACCTATTGTGCAGTATAAGATACCCTAAAATTTATGTTATATTATTATTATTATTTTTAATTTAAAAACTTTTGTGGAGGATTGTTGACCTTTTTATTTTTTAAAAAGAAAAAAAAAAGTTTTAAATAAAAAAAAACACCCACAAGCGGACACTCGCGGACGTTCGCGTCAACTCACGCAAGCGTTCTGCTCGCGTGAGCGATGCTCGCGAGCGTTGTCAGAACGCTCGCTGAGGCGCAAGCGTTCCCAGAACGCTCACTGAGGTGCGAGCGTTCGCGAACATTGGGCGAGCATTCGCACACCAACGTTCGTGAACGGTCAGAAACGGCCCAAATAATTTGATTTTGAGGCCATTACTGACGTTATTTGGGGTAACAGTTATCAGATCTTTAAGGCCATTATAGGCTCAGTCATTGGGGGTTACTTAGACCGAGTCTATAAATAGGCTCAGTCATTGGGGGTTACTTAGACCGAGTCTATAAATAGGCTCAAGGATCTAAGGTTCTGAGTATTCCAATTTAAAAAAAAAAAAAATTCGCTTTCTCTTTTGTCAAAGCTTTTTATGAGATTCTGCTGTGAGAAGAAAGCGGTGCTGCCCGTGTCTCAGAAGTCCTGCTGAGAAAAAGAGCTCTATCACCTCTTCTTTTAAATTATTTTTATTATTATTTTATACTGATTTTTCTTTGGCACATAAAGGAGTTGTTGGGTTGCATCTCTATGCGATCGTGCTCGTAGTAGGAGATTCGGATCGAGTTGGGTCATTGTACCTTGGGGACGGATCACCTACAACCTGCACGAAGGGGCGAAAATTAGTCCTTAGGGCAGTATCTAACACGTCTCGATTCAGGTACGATTCTTATCTTCTTTTAATTTTAATTTTTATATTTAAATTTTTAAATTAAAATTTCTAACAATTTTTAGGCAGCTTTTCAAAAACAATATTATTATTTTTCCAACAGATCCTTCTTCTATCAGCTTCAGTTTTTAGGGTGAATTGGTTACTCTCAAGTGATATGATGATGATGATGATGATGATGATGATACCATGAGAAAAAGTCCAACAAAAGGAATGGTGGACAGCGTAGAAATGCAAGAGCTCAGCTAATGCGCACAAATTTATGCCCCAAAGAATGCGCAGCATACCTACTCCGACTACACTATTTTTCTTATTTTCTTCTAGAACTTCTAAACCCATAATGGGCAACCTCAATTTACAAACTTTACCAGAATTCACATTTCAAATCCATATAAAATTTCAGGAAAACAGCTAAAATAAAGATTATGAGCGAGAGAGAGTACTCTATTGAAGGCGGGGTGGAGAAGGTGGAGCAGAGAGAGATAAGGTCTTGCTTGAACCTGAACCCGAGCTTCAGCACCGATGGAGCCACGAACATTTCCCTCAGCACGTCATAAAGGGCGCAGCACGCGCAGGATAGAATGCTAAGTCGCCGACCGCCGAACCTGACGGCTCGCCGCGGATCCGGCAGAGAGGGTCGCGGTGGGGAAGGACGGCGTGGGTGGCTTCGCCGCCACCGCCGTCGCTCTCGCCGCCGCCGCCGTGGTGGTGGTGGTGGTGGTTCCGGGTGGGCTTCCACTCGGAGTCGAGTCCGACGAACCGCCCATCAGAGGAGGGAATATACCGAGGAGTTGGCAGCCGTCACCATGTGATCTCGAAGGAAGGGAGCTTCGCCATGCCGGATTCCATGACGGTGTGATCGGAGGAATATCGGATCGTTTCGGCGCCCCTTTCGTCCTCTCCGTGATCATCTCGGCCGCCTTAACGTCCGGGCCGGAGAGAAAATCTCGGAGAACGGTTAATCATGACGCAACGATGGCCCGGAGAGAAGAATCTAATCACGGACCAGATGGCCCGACCAAATCTAATCCAAAATTTTGCGGGCCTGTAGATTCGTGACACCCAGTTAAAAATAAAAAACGTTTCTGGTTTAAAAATCAGATCTAACATTAAAAAAAAAGAAAGATCAAATCAACACACGCACTCGAGAGCATATGAATGAAGTTTTTTCAAAAAAAAAAAAAAAGTCTTCACAACATCATGCTAAATGACGTTTTTTTTTTAAAAAAAAACAAAGTAAAGGAGTCTTGACAGCATGATGGTAAATGATGAAGGACAATACCATAGATTGAGAGGATTAAGAGGTAAATTATGAAATGGCATGAGGATTGGTCATTTGTGAGAGCTTGTTGCCACTTGTCCTACATGGCAACTGATCCACCGTGGTAATCAATCAACCAATGCTACAATTTTGCCATGCAATGCTCTCTCCATGGCCGGTTACCATCCACCCTTCTTTCTCCAAAATTTTGTTGGGCATCAGCCCTTGCTCTATCTGTTTTTCTTCTTTATTTTTTCTCCCTAGTTTCTCAATAGAGAGAAAGGCAAAAGGAATATACAAACGAGATACGAAAAGAACGGAAATAAATGAGAAAAAAATAGGTAAGCCAATTTTTAGGCAAATGCCTTGATATACAATGGATACAAAGAGGATAAATGGTCCAAGGAGATATCAAATATGAAAATGAGTTGGATGGAAAGCTCAAACCTTTTCCGGCTATTCAATTCTTCCTAGCCAAATACAACTTAATAATTAAAATCCGAGGTGTGTAAGAAAATCGAATAAATCATAAAATCAATTCGAACAATATTTTCAATTTGTTTTGAATGAGGGTTATTCTGCCTACCAATTTAGTCTCGATTTAAAATTTTTTGAAACTGAAAAGTTTATTCAATTTTAGTTCAAGTTTTTAAAAGAATCAATATAAATTAAATCGAATCGTCTATATACTATAGTTGTAATTGAGGTGCTACAAGCATATATAAAAAACCAGATTACATAAGAGCTATGTTTTTATTTTAAATCAAATCAAAATCAAATCGAGATCAAACTAAATTTTCTTTTATTCAATTCGGCTGAGTTTACTAGAATAGTCGGTTTGGCTTCGATATTTAGTTCTGAACATATCTCTAAGCAACCGAATAATTTATCTTTAATAGGGCTCAATTAGTCCATCCAACCTTCACTTTGGGCGAACCAATCTGAACTGCAGTTACTATCGGCTGCTCATACGCTGAGGTTTGGAGTGGGCCCGAATTAAAACTGAGTGATCTTGGGCCAAGTCCTCAGGGGTGTAGGGCTTGGTTAAAGTCCACCAGGGCCCTGCCCTACTCACTTGGCACTCCGCCCATTCACTGAAGAAATCTGCCACCTAACTCTGATCTCCCAAGTTCTGTCAGGTCTCACGTGTGGGCTGTCAAATGAATTGTCTCGCTGCCCTGAGAGATGGGTTCCATGCTCACCTGAACGATATTCACCTCAACAACCATTCTCTCTCCCTATCCCTAACTCTGGCGTGAAATATAAAGCACTGTAGCCACTGTACGGCATCATGGAGACCCTTATCATGGTATGGGCACTATTTAAATGCCCAACGCGACCCTCGTCCCACGGCAACAGCAGGAAGGATCGTGGACAGCCCTCCACCAGCTGACATCTTTCACGGCATTGGGTCCTTCGTTCTCTGCTCGCGTGGGCTCTGATGGTAGGTCTCAGACATGGACGAGGGATCACAAGTCTCCAAGTTGGATTGGTGTACGAGGGATGGGAATTTCTTGGACAAAAGGCATATTGCCACCTCAACGCAACCTTATCAGAGGGCTTCGGATGTGGACCACCCTGCAATCTAAGGAGTGATTTGATTGAATCGTACATGTGGACGGAGACATGCCCACGTAGTCTGGATATGGAAAATTATCTAATTTTTTTTTTTAAAAAGTCATCTCTCCATCGTTCTTTCCATGCATGGCATGGTTTTCAAAACATAACTATAATCGTTGCCAACCAGAAGTCACACCTGGCCATACGATTATGTAGGTGACTTTATACATTTCTTCCCCTTCGCTGGCCATTTGTTTTGTTGCGGTCAAGAACTGATTTTCCACGTGCCAACAGGTGAAATACTATTCTCTCGATGCTTAAGTCTAATTAGAATAAAGAAGAAGGCTCGGAGTTTTTTCAATTGGCACTTCAGAATTTTAAAACTTAATTTGGAAGTTAAACTTGTTTATCTAAGAGGTATAGAATTACTTTTATAAATATTTAAAAGAATTTTTACAGAATTGATCCACTCGATCGTAAACAACTTAGATGATCTGGATGTTTGAATATAGTAGAATTTTTTATGAAGTCCTTTCCGAATAAAGCCGAAGAATCATTTTCAAATAGAATGGTATTTTTCTACTTAAATTGATTAGTACCTTTAGTGAAAGTTTCTCTGAATTGATATGTAGCTTTGATGGAAGTCTCTTTTAACTGAAATTTTTTTCTTTAAAAAACACATGCAACAATTTGATTAGCCACTCTACATCTTTTTTTCCTGGTCCACTATGTATCACCATCATATTGGTCAACCTAGTAGCTCATATAACACTAAGTTCTAAGCCCTCTTACATTTTATAGTTCAGTTTGAATTTTGATGAAGACTAACACGTGTCTGCTTTGTGGTACTTGTAACCAACCAGCAAAAATTCATTTAGTCTATTTGATGAACTAAGTTTGGATCTATGCGACTAGCGTCTTGATTTCATCATTTAAGTTATCCAGCCTAACGATTAGACGAACGATTGTGTAGCATGCCTATTAACGTACATAGCATGGATTAATATAAAGTCGTTAAGACTCGGATATGTAATTTTTGCTTATATAACTAGAAAATTTTATATCTCATATTGAATTCGATTCATTATAAGAACGGACTTCTCTTTGGAAACCGAGAAAAAGAGTTTGGACCTTTGAAAAAGTTCTTCGCTATGAGGGGAGTCATTTGTTGAATCAGGTCTGAGAATTTCTGATGCGTGTTGTCCTATCTCTCATGTGTATAAATTGTTAAAACTATTGCTTCCTTCTTGATACACTGTCCATATGAGAAGCAAATTGGTCATGAGCAACTAAGATCCGCATGCCAATCTAGACATAGGGATGATTACGTGTCCTACATGGCTGACATTTTACATAGATAATAGCTTTCGGCACCATTCACTCGTATTAATGAAGTCGATGGTGCTTTCTATGTTTAGCAACGATTATAGACACCAATGCAACACTTCCTTTCTTCTAGTGGCCACCTATTTCCCCACGTGTGTGGGGTGCCGTGTGATGAGAGCTAACAGGGTACGTATGATGTATTACATGCGAATACAATTTAACTAATCACAGAATCTTTCACTGCCAACTGTTCATTATGTTTAAAATATCTCTTAGATCAAGGTACATGCACCACAAGCGTCGTGCAGTGGATGCAGTGCATGAAGTCTCTTTTTAACGAGTCCTGGGAGTGCATCTCATGCAGGAATCCCGGGTACTGAGGCGAGACGAGGGAGAATCCATCTTAGGATTTGTTGTGTAAAAAATGGACAAATTTAAAACCCTTTCCACAATGCTTCGTCATGGATTTGCCTCTCGAGCCCTCATAAAATATTTCTATCGAGTCCTGCGGACGATAGGATAATTCTTAAACTGTGGTGAATGAAACGTGTCTAGCGTTCCACCGAAAGAGAAAGGGCGCGGCTAGCTTTGCATGAGGGTGCGAGGAAGGAAGGTGCCAGGTTCCATCACGTGGGCTGACCTAGCTTTGGTGCTAGGTCAAGCGTCCGCACAAAGCTTCATGAGTCAGAGGCTCTATTTTTAAAAAGAATAGAATTCTTGGTATCTTACATCTCTCAAAAATAATACGAAAGCTTGAAAAATTTTTAATCGGACGTTTTTATTTTTTTCATTCTTAGCTCTATGTTCTTCTCTTCGACCTTCGATCTTCTTTGTCTTCAACAATCCAAATAGAGGTGTGGATATTTTTGAAGACTCTGGTAACCTTTAAGCTCATTAACGATCTGCTGCTTTTCAATTTAGGGTTGCTTTCACTGTATGCTTACAATGAGATGAGTTTCCATTGTTAACCTAGCCCAACACATCACATGGGACTTCGTTGGTGGAGGTAACCATTCAGGGCTCCCATCAGGCTAATCGCAAGACTTGGTTGCATCTCTAGGTCAAGAAAAGGACTGGGAATCATGGAAATAATGATGCGGTATTAGGCCAAAGATCAACGCGGTTGTCGGGGTATGCCGTGGGCAGGGGGCGGGCGTTTTAGCTGTCCTAATTCGATCACCAGCACATCCTGACAAAAAAAAAAAAAGAAATACTAGTTTACCAGCCCATGGCCCCCTCTTCTGATTGGCGCTCGCTTTTCCGATGCCTCTCCGGAGACCCTTTAGGAACATGCTGGCACATGGAAGGTGAGGTCGTTGGTGGCGGTGAGCTGCATCGGAGCGCGAGACCGGTGGAGCGGACTTCCGCAATGGTTGCATTTGCCCTTGAGGCGCACAGCTTCTCGGTTTGAGCCGTTGGATATCCTTCGTACCATCATTCTATTGCTATATAAAATTCAGTCTCACCGTCTTAAATTCAATGGATGATTGGGAGCACATCAAGGTTCCGTAAACTCCCTGCCACCAAGCCAAGCCCTAGCTCTCACCCATATCGCTACTAGAAAGTAGCCACTCAAAAACCAATCCAAAAAGAACATATTCATCGATAGAACATAGAGAAATGATAATAAGCAGATGACTAATTAAAAGTTTTAATTTTTATCTCTATTTTTGTATACATTAAATTATTTTTTTTATCTTTACGCTTGCTTCATAAGAAATAATAAATTTTAAATTTTTACTTTATTTTTTTAAAAAAATTATCAAAAATATTAATACATTTAATATTTATTTTTTAAATTTATAACTATCGCTAAAATAATTAAAATTTTAAATTAGTCTAACAACTAAATACCATCTAAATATATATAAGGGTGCTAAGGGCATGGGGTAATGGGCTGGGGACGCGATTGAACAGGAACATATTTATTCTTGTTCTTGTTTCGTCCTGGGCAAGTAATCTTCATGCACGTGGCAGTCAGCCATTTTTCCACGCTCCCTGATGGAACGATGTCACGTTTAGTCTGGTCGAGAGTTGAAAATATAAATGGTTTTTAATCAGGGTGTTAGATTTATATAACCTAGGGACATGAGACAAACTGCACCGACCGTAAATTTATTTAATAGTTTAATATGACCAGAATGCTCTCCTACTGTTCTACGTTAGTGGACCGATTCGTACTTGACACTCCTGTTAAACTCAAACATAGGAATGTTTCAAATATTATTAATATCAAGCTTAGGGATATTACTGACATTTAGTTTCACAAATTCAAACATCAAGTTCTATTTTCCAACTTTTTGACATCTTTGGCTTGGGGTCGCAACGCTGTGTGCCGCCATAATGGAACCACGTTGCCGGCTTCGTAGCCTTTAATACGAAAGAAAGAAAGCGAAGAAAAATAATAGTAATAATAATAATAATAAAGCAATGCATATATCATGCATATATGAAACTTTTGCATTCATTCTCCACTAGCTACTGTCAATATCGAGGGCTCCAACTAAAAGAAAATTGTAAAGAATTTGTATAATTTTTTTGGACGAAGAAAAAATCTCTCGTCACATCGCTATATTCGTTCTGCCCACCGATCATGTCGTAACTCATCAATTTTATTTGGCTGATTGGTGAAATTTATAAGAAATAGATTGATGTTAAAAAGAACTCAGGAGAAGTTCAGTCACTTTGTAAATTCTATGTCTACAGTGAAATGATATTATTAAAAAAAATTACATACAGAAAAAAATGTTATTGTGATTGTCTCTGTGCTGAATATTATGGAAAAGAAGAAAAATATATGGATGTTCAGTTCTCATTTAAAGATCACGGCCGTCGACCTTTTCTTCGCGTCAATTGTTATCTGTGTCGTAATATGAAAGAAGAAAAATTAGAATGCCTTACGAAGTGCCGGTCCAATCAATGTTTATTAACCAGAGTTTGTGAACTTTAATCATGAACAAGTCTTATGGCTTTTATGATCCAACTGGATGCCATCACGGGGTCCACCGCCCCACTGCCGTCCAGCTTGCCGGGCGGAGGATGCCAACATCCTCTCCACCAACAGATCAGGATCAGATGGCCATCCCCTCAACACTGCTGTTGTCCGTCGAAGGGGATCCGTCAATCAATATCATCCGTCCGATACACTAGCGCGGACCGACAACCACCGTCAACTGCTGCGTCTCTATCGGCAGGATCATGGGGCCAGATCGGCCATCCGACGGCGGGGCCCATCCGTTGGACGGACGATGATCGGTGGCGCCACCGGCTTCGCCCGCTCACCTTAGGGGACTCCGCCCGTTGGCCCGTGGTGGCAGTAGCGGCTGCCGCGATATTTTTGGAAAAAAAAAAAAAAAAAAGGCGGATGGAAGGAAAAAGTCGTCCGACGACGGAAATGGTCGTGGACTCGCGGAGGCGACCGATGGTATTTTACTCTTCGAAAATTCTTAAGGGACCCATCGCTCCACGACGCGACCCACGACAAGGGAATTGAAAGCCTGCCTCCCCTTAACCGTGTTTGTTCTACTTGACAATTGCCCACCACTCAGTCAGTAAACTACCAAGTGAGGCTTTGTTAAACCAATCAAGCTCATTTTCTCTCATAAAATTATTGGAGGTAAAAAGATTATCTCCATAATTTGAGGTACATGGGTTATGTTTTTGTTTTTGTTGATATTTGGATATAGCTTGGAATGGCATGGTTGGATGTCATTTTATCGCTGTGTCCATGAGATGTATTTTACGTGGCTGATTGTTTTGAAGTGTCCATGTAGCTCCAAGCCAAGTCTTATTAACCATCAAAAATAGTGAGTGATTTTCAAGAGTTCAGTCAATTACTAAAATCTCATAATTTATTTCCTGCTCGTAGAGTTGCTTGGAAAGGGATCTCATTCTCAAGTAACTCACTTCCATGGAATCCACTTCTTTTATTTCACATAGATTTATTAAAAAGAAAATTATCTAAGACTGCTGCTCTTATCATTGTCATTTCAAAGATGTTTTTAAAGTATCTCGGAAATGTTGGATAAATTTTAAAATAAGAAATTTTACTATAGCAATAATGAATTATTGATCTTTGAAAAATAATAGATGTCTCATGAAATGTAAGCACATAATAGGGGACCTTATTTTTTCTAAATCTTCTATAATAAGAGTTATGCCCTTTCATTATTGATTGTCATACAACTGGCTTCCCTCTGATTATTAATACTATCTAGCACATGCAATGCATATGATTGGTTTAAGAGAGATGAGCATTATATAAATATTTAATTCAATCAATCTATGTGATGAATAATTGTGGTCTTATGTAAATTGATAAATGCTTTTTTGCTTTTGATCATAGAATTGTTTTTTTTATTGCTTGAATATGAAGACAAAAACAATAAAAATTAAGAAAGATGCAATTATCAAGATAGAGTATTTAGAGAAGGGAGAAATAGTGATGAACACGAGGATTTAGAAGAAATTATTTGTTATTTAAGGGAGGGATGGATCAAGTAACTTCAATTTGTTATTATTATTGTTCTTTGTTCACTTGTGCTAACCATTATCATTGTATCTTCATGAGTATTATATTCAACTTATTGCATTTCCCTCGATTTAGAATGGAAATGATTACACCTTTATTGTTCTATAATTTACATTCTTTTGCCAATAAGTTTTATCTTAACAAATTAGCATTCTTCCCAAGCAAAGGTTGAGATTTGAATTACTATGATAGAATCATATTTCTTTTATTTAGAAAACATATATTGTTTCCTTTCAATCACTCAAAATCTTCCACTAATTGAAGTTGGGAAAGGCGTTTGGATTTTAATAGTGCATATCTAATTGTTCTTCCATAATTCATAGTAATATTGGATCATATAATTGCTTGAGACTATTTTTTTCACAAATGTTTCAAATGTAAGTTTCTATGTGAGTGATTAATTAATGTCATATATTCCAATTATTCATTTTAGTATAATATCTAATCTTAAAACTCATAAAACAATTATATTATAATGATGAATTAAAATTTTTCCACCCACATGATATCACTTTTTATTAGGGTTAACGCTAATTCAAGAATGTTTTTAATTTGAATTTAGCAAAATATCAAGTAATTAGAACTATTCTTGAGTTTGAGATAATTTATGATGGAAAAATTATGGGCTCTAGGAATTTACAAAAGATATTATGTCATGGATTGCTTGTATTGTCATACAAAAAATTCATATATGTCGTAATAAGATTGGCTAGTTGCAAGGAAAAAAAAGAAAAATAATCACATCTCATATCTATAATACTAACTTTATCCTCTTAGTAAGCATTATGATACTTTTTTTAGAAATTTTGTGCTTACTTATAGGTGGGATAATTAAGCCTATAGTAGTTTAAATCATATTGAAGTATTTTTTACTATCGAAAACCTATTTAAGTCACTATAAGTGCTTCATAATTTAAATTTAAATGTAGAGAATAAATTTTAAGGTGCAATCTTCTTTTACAAGTAAATGATACTTTTATGTGGGATATGCCATATTTTATGTATTATATGGGTTCCTTGTTGAATGTACAAGTGGTTTATATATTTGAAGCAAAATATAAGTTGTGTATTAAGAAGAAAGTCACAAAGAGTTACTAAAATGCGGCGCACAAGTTTTTGATGGATAATAATAAAATCTTTCTTTTGCAAGGAAAACACTATCATGGTCAATACGCAGTGACCTCCAAGCTCATTTCCAAGCTCCAACACCAACACGTTCACTCTTTTTTAATGGATAAATATTTGTTTAAATTTTAGCCAAAGATATATCATTAAATTCAATATAAAAGTGATGCATTTATTATTTTTCTAGCTAGCTTAAAAGTAGTTACTTTATGCTATCAAGAACCATCCTCACTTTTTTTTTTTTTGGTGTGCTAGTTGTATCATAATAAGCATTTATCAGGCATCTTAATTGCGTGTTTGGCATAAAAATAAATGCATCATTAATTATAAAAATCACTATAATTGATTCTATTAGTTTCATGCTTGTAATTTCTTTCTATATGTTTGAATCATATCCTTAATGTCACATGATATCTAACTCTAAAAGCTACTCAATATAAGTTTATAGAATTATATTTTTACATCATTTACACATTTCCATTAATTCTGAAACATATTAAAGAGATTATTATGTATGGCTAGCTCTTTTTTAATGGAAAGTTCTCACTTTAAAATACATCTCATACTAACAAGATATCCAAATTGTAGAGAAAAATTTGTCAATCCACCTACAACTTCATGGCATACTATATGCCAGTGATACTGATGGATGATTTGTTAGATCTTAGAAGCATATATAATGTTCATATGAGTTTGGCCAACATGTGGCTCATTAGGGCACCAATCATGCATAAAATAAATGTCAAAGCAAAATCTTGTTGATAAAATACACCGCTACAGGGGAGGATCATTGAAGCTAACCCTAACATTAATTATAGTAGTTAAAATATTCATCAATTAATCTGATCAAGTAATCCCTCACCATGGGCATATCAGTAAATGCAAGTACACGTAGCACAAGAAACACATGGTATGGTAGCATGGTACCGATACGCCATCCCATGGTTAGTAGCGGCGGGCGGGGCTCATTTGACTTGGCCAGGTATTGGAGGGCGGGAACGACTCGGCAAAGGGGCAGGACCGAAGAAGGGGCAAACGAAAGGGCGACTTCCGTCATTTGGTCGGATGAAAGAGTTGGCAGCGCAGCAGAGGGCCACGCAACGACCAGCAGCAGCAGCAGCAGCAGCGTGAGGAAGAGAGAGGAAAAAAATAAAGGGAGGCCAAAATTAAAAGCCAGCGCTAGAGAGAAAGGAGAGGGCGCTATTGGTGAGGGGGGCTGCCCAACACCCAAAACCCTCCTTCCATTGGCTTCCAAATCACATCACTTCCTTGGTTCATCCGATCGTGGAGACCGATGCCTGCGCCAGTTTTTTAGCTCCATTTGGGTCCAAAATTCCTTTTTTTTAAATTGTAGTTTCTTGAATTCTTTAAGTCCGGTGCTTGCAATCGGGCAAGAAGGGGAAGGGGAAGGGAAAAAAAGGTTGGAATCGCGGAGCTGGCGATCGCTGTAGAGAGATTGGTTGCTTGGATTTTACGGCGTTTTCTATGCTTTTCATGGTGAGCATCCCCCGTGTCCCTATACCATCCCTGGAGTTCTTTTTTTAGCTTCTTTTACTAGTTTTTTTTGTGGTCAAAATAGCTTCTTTTTTTTTTTTTTTCGTTTTTCTTGATGATTTGTTTCTCTGCTTCGTGGTTTGGGCTGCGTCCTCCTTCATTAGTGTCGGAGATTGAGGTTTCAAGTCATCGATTTTAAAGCAAGTCGGCAGCTTGTTTCTTTTCTTTAATGGATTTTTTAAGTTGCAATCTGTTACATTAGAGACTAGATTCATAGCCCTCCGGTTGGGACTTGTGTTCCGATCTAGGGTTATAAAATTTAGGAGATCTACTCGTTGACTGAGAGAGATTTCGTCTCTTTGTTTATCCTCTTGTCTTCCTCTTACCACGGAGGGAATTCAGGGCCTTGCTTGCTGTTTATAAGGACGCTGGACTGTTTCCATTGTGTTCAAGCGAGACAGCCATGGCTCGTCGTTGCGCCTTCCAAGACTTAGAAGAGGAGGAGGTGTTCTTCGACTCGAGGGATGACATATCGTCTGCGTCCGATTCGTGCCCCGCCAGTCCGGCAGTCCATGATTCGTTGCCGGACGGAAATTTCGTGGACGGGCCCTCGAGCGACCCTGGGTACCATATCTGGACAAGGAATCCCGACAGTGTACAGGAGCGGCGAGATAGATTCATGAGATGGATGGGTCTGGATCTCTTTCGCAGTCCCTTTCGAGACTCTGCCGATCATGGCGAGGAGCTCGAGGCAGGCGGTGAAGCTATGCCGGAAATCGACAGGATTATATCGGATGGGGGAGCTGTGTTGAGGAGCTCTGGTTCGGAGTCCGGGTCTTCTTCGGCGTCCAGCTGGCCCAGTAAGGACCCGAGTACACCCAATGATGGGGCCTCGGAGGAGGCATTCAAGTCCAAAATTAAGAATTTCGATGACTGCCGGGCATTTGTGGTGGATGAGTTGGGTAAAGATGGAAGCTTGAGATGTCCTCATGAAGCCGGTTCGAATCATATGGTGACGCTAGATGTGTTCCATAGAAGCTTTGGTTTATCATCTTTTGTGCAGCAGCTTATGCAGCGGGAAAATAATGCGTCAAGCAATTTCAACAAGACAACAAAGAGGAGAAGGATTGGGTGGTTGCAGAGATTGGGCGCTGTGTCTTGCATTGTAGATAGGCATATGGAGGAGAACGATTCATGTATCTCTGGCTCGGAGCAGAGTGGATGTGCTAGGATTCAAAGAGTAAAAGTCCATCCATATAAGAAGCAATCCAAGGAGCTATCAGCAGTCTACAAGAGCCAAGATGTCAGAGCCCATGATGGTGCAATCTTGACCATGAAGTTTAGCCCCGATGGCCAGTACTTAGCCACTGGAGGTGAAGATGGAGTCGTGCGTGTGTGGCGTGTGATGGAGTGTGGACGGAATGAGGAAAATGACTTTCCGGAGGATGATCCCTCATGCATTTATTTTACAGTGAACCATAATTCTGAATTAGCTCCCTTATATGCTGATGAGGAGAAGAAGGCTAAATCAAGGAGTATGAAGAGGACTTCAGATTCAGCTTGTGTTGTCATACCGCCAGAGGTCTTTAGGATATCTGAGGAACCGCTGCATGAGTTTCGTGAGCATGATAGTAATGTGTTGGATCTTTCTTGGTCAAAGAATAAGGTCAGTTAGCTTCTCAAAAACTTGTACTCATTTGTGTGCTTGTAGGATAGAATCTCTTCACTCAAATGACTATCAAGCACCTGCAAAAACTCTTCTTTGAATGCCAACATATGCTCTCTTTTTTTTTTGCAGTATCTACTTTCGTCATCCATGGATAAGACCGTCCGCCTCTGGCAAGTTGGATCCAATAGCTGCCTCAAAGTTTTTTCCCACAGCAATTATGGTAAGTGACTTGTTAAATTTATGGTCACTATTGTCGAACTATCTTTTCATATTTAATTTGGTGGCTCTTTTTAGTTTGTTGTTCTCATTAGTTCTTTTGTTTTCTAACATATTATATCCAGTGACATGCGTTCAATTTAATCCTGTCGATGAGAATTATTTCATCAGCGGCTCCATAGATGGAAAAGTTCGTATTTGGGAAATTGGGGGATGCCATGTAGTTGATTGGACTGATGCTAGAGAAATAATCACTGCAGTGTGTTACCAGCCAGATGGAAAAGTATGTTGATTACTGTTCTTTGTAACAATATTTTTAATGAGTTGATTCTTCTGGAAGTTTATGTAAATAAATGATTGTACTTTTTTTGTGTGTAGGGAGCAGTAGTTGGCACTTTGACTGGAGATTGTCGCTTTTACGATGCATCAGGTATGGTTAATAGTATAAATGTCATTTCCTTGATATCTTTTGTCTGAATGTGTATATGGCATGGCTTGATTGATGCAGAGCCATGAATCCCTTCCTGTTGTATGTTGTAGGATAAGTTAACTGGATCTTTATTCCTTCGTTAGTGCAATTTCTTGTAAAACATCTGCATGTGAAAGCGCTTATAAAAGTTGTCTCCTAAAAGTAGAAGCAGCAGTCATCTTTTATCAGCTCTGCAATCTGCTGATCTCAGTAGGTGAACATACTATGTTTTTACTCAGAAATGTAGTTGAACAAATTGAGTATTTTGGTTGCTGGAAGTTGTTTCCATAATAATAGTAATATACATCATCCCATTAGATGCAGATATCCGCATGGTTCCATCTAAAATGTCAAATGTTGAATCTGAGACTGATTCCCGAGAACACTTTTTACGTATACAGGAAAGTGATTCACAAGCGTACCTGTTCTACCGTCTGGAGTAAGGTCATGTGGAAATGGCCATCCTTTATGTGGCAATACATCAATTGGCAACTTATGAGTTTGTTTTAGGAAGTTAATACTTTTGTAATTGAAATCACTTTGCAGTAGGAAGGGTGGTCCTCTTAGGCCGTGTTTAGTATAGCGGAATGGATAGGATTGGATTGAAATCGTTTGAAATGTGAAGGAATGGTTTGGCAATTCATGGGCCCACCATTTCAGCAGCATCTTATATTTAAAATCATGGGATTGGCAAACCAAACCCCTTCCGTGTGTTTCTGAGTTCCACAGGATTGGATTGGTAATCCTATGCTGCTCCAATACCGTGCAGCAAGCCAAACATGCCCTTGGTTGTCTAATTTTCAGCCACATTCCACCATCGATTTTTCACTCCCAATCATAAATAGCACTACTGACTCTGTTAAAAATTGACCAGGTTGACTCTTCGCTCATTTTCACACCTTTCAAATAAACCTGAGTGGCTGAGCCAGCCCTTTTGTAATATCATCTGGCTGCAATTTTCATACCTTTCAATTAAACGAGTGTAGAAGCCACATCTGAGTGGTTTCTACACTGTGGCTTCTACACCAGTAGTTTTGCCACACTGTGCTTTCCCTAACTCTGTGACTTATGTTTGTTAAGATTATTGTTTTATAATAAATGTTATCCATACATATTGGCTTGTGAATTTTGAATAATTGTTGTTGCCTGTTCTTCCTAACTTGAAAGTTGAAACAAGTTTTGCTGTCATATTGCATTTCATCATAGCATCAGGAATATATGATGGTGGTACTTACTCATAAGATTCTCCAGAGTTGTCTGTCAACTTTGTCTTTGAATTATGTTGCGTTAATGATGGTATTATTTAGTATTTGTGTTTGGAAACAGTAAGTCACTTTAGTTTTGGCTATAAAAGTTAGTTTATGTTTGCTTATTTGCTTTCTTTAATTATGGATCAGATAATCATCTACAACTTGAGGATCAGGTCCACCTGCAAGGTAAAAAGAGGTCTCCATTCAAGAGGATAACTGGCTTCCAGGTAGCTTTCTCTGAAACTCTACTTCAACATGACTCATGTATCTCTTCTTGCCAACTTCACATGTGCATAGACTGTTCATCTTCAATTGTTTCTGATTTCTCATTTTTGCATTCTCCAGTTTTGCCCAAGTGATCCTCGAAAACTGCTGGTCACTTCTGCTGACTCGCAAATTCGAATTCTCGATGGGGTTGATGTTGTCTCCAAATACAAGGGTATAAAACCTTTCTATCCTCTTAATGCTTACTCTTTTTATGCAGTACATTAGTTTGCAAACCTCCATTCCTTATATATACTTGTTATCCTTGTTGTCCAGGTCCGAGGAATGCTGGAAGTCAGATATCTGCGTCCTTCACCGCAGATGGGCGGCATATCATTTCTGCAAGTGAGGACTCTAATATCTATGTGTGGAACCATGCAAGCCAGGAAGTGCCCTCATCCAATCACTTGAAGAGCACCTGGTCTTGTGAGCGTTTCCTCTCGGTGGGTGCATCCATTGCAATACCTTGGCATGGCCTGGAAAATCCAGCCTCTGTCGCATCAGAGGTTCTTCCTTCGCAACATGTCTTCCAGGACCAAGCTGGAAATACAGAGACTGGTTCCCATCGCTGTGGAGAAGATTCATTCAGCAACGACACCCGCTATCTCTCGCCTTCTGGTAGTTTCACTCTGAGCCATGAATTCTTCTCCCAGTTTCTGCCCAAGGGTTCGGCAACATGGCCTGAGGAAAAGCTTCCCTCGAGCTCCATGACAGCATCTGCCTTGTGTAAATCCCAGTACAAGTTCTTAAAAACCTCTCGCCAGAGCACCTCCCATGCATGGGGCCAAGTTATAGTAACTGCTGGATGGGATGGGTGGATCAGGTCGTTCCAGAATTATGGATTGCCAGTGCAGCTGTAGCTTGATTTAGCCTTCCACACGACCAGTCTCAATTTCTACTACCGGGCGTCGCCACATGCTCGGAACGAAAGCTTTTGGCGCTGCCCCTTGGCCACTGAAACTTAGTGGTTTTGGTTAAGTGGAAGCTGATGGTCCAGCGTGTAGTTATACAGTACGAAGCTTCACATGTTCAAAAGCCCTGCCGAATTGCGTGCGGTCCAAAACTGAGTGTATATGAGTGGGCTTGAAGATCTCGTCAGCATCGACAGATGATGGTAGGCCCAAGAGGCTGGAATTCTTTCTAGATTTGTGCATTGTAGGTCGGGTTCGGGGGTTTGGTGTTTTCTTTTCTTTCAGCTTTTCGGGACCCTTCCAGGGTTTCGGAGATATACTGCAAGCGCGTTGCGACAAGGTGGTTTGTAAAGCATCCCCATCGCCTTCGCCAGCAAGTGGCGGACACGGACTAGTGGGACGGGTGAATTGTATTGTTGGACAGAGAAAATCCATTCAATCGTACAGATTCTTTCATTTATTCATATGTAGATGTTCATGGTGGCCTCCTTAAAACAAGGACTGTTCCAAGTGCGGAGAAGTTGTATTTCTTTAGGGATAATTTTAATGTTATAATTTTGATGGTTCAAGATATCAAGAAATAGAATAAGACACAAAAATTGAGTGAATAAAATCAGATCCTAAGTAAGTAGGGCTGCAAACGAGTTAGGTTAAATTAGGTTATGTTTGCTTTCGATCCAATACGATTTTATATGCGGGTCATGATTTTGAATTCAATTTAATCCATTTGTTGTTCGGATCTATAAAAAGAATTTTAAATCCAATGGATCATTCGAGTCTATTCAAGATTAAATATGATTTGAGTTCCATTCAAATCGTCGAGGTATGGGATAAGATTGGAATAGGTTATATTTGTATTTGAGTCAAATATTTAACTATTATTATATAGATAAAATCTAGTAATTGATAATCAAATATAAATTTATTAAGCAAATAAATGAGATTAAGAAAAATTAACTGGAACAAAAATTTTTATTATAAAAACTTTTAGTTCTATTCAAGTAAATAAATATCTTTAAGTTTATAAATTATGGTAAGATGGAAGAAGATCTAATTATTAAGATGAAAATAAAAATTAGTTTAAATTAAAATTTACCTAATGAATCGATAAAGATAACTCGAGTGAAGAAAATTAAAATTCATATAATTAAGGTTGATGGAT